>ML251821.1:21285-107433 GCA_005239495.1 Nicotiana undulata
GGGGGGTTATGGTCCCTTGGGTTTGAAGATGGGGATATAAGGAAAAGGCGGGGTTATTTCTGAGCCATTGATCGTTTGTGATCAACGGCTGGGATTTAAGCGGGGTTGGGTCGGTTCTGGATTGGGTTAGGGGGTTATGGATTGGATTATGGTAATTGGGCTAGGTGTTTAGGTAACTGGGCTGGTGGGTTGGTCCGAGATTGGGAATTTTAAGGGCTAGATTTTAAATACCCATTTTAACAAATAAATAATTTATAAAAACAATTAATAGATAACAAAAATATCACGTGTGCATGAAAATAATTTAAAATAATTAATTAACATTATAAAAATCTAAAAAGTTATTTTTCGTATAAATAATGTAATTATGCACATATATGGGCTATTATTGCAAAATATGCAATTTTAGCTTAAGGATGCGAATATAATAATAATAAATGTATCAAAAATATTTAAAGATTAATATGGATATAGATGATGAAAATTAAATGATAAATCATCATGGAATGCAATTAATAATTATTTATATAACAAAATGCATGAATAAATTGATAAAAAGCCCTTAAAAATTATAAATAATTATGAAAAATGCTTGCATACGTTTATAAATCAAGTAATGGTGCATATGCACTATATATATATATATATATATATATATATATATATATATATATATATATATATATTTGAGAAATATGAGGGGGAAATTGTGTATCAACAAATGCTCCTCTTTACCCGGAAAGGATGAAAGAGTTGTCGGGTAAAGACATGATGACCGATTTTGACCGAATAAGGTAATTTAAAAGATATAGACCGCACTCTAGCTTCTGAACTGCCTACATATACTTGGTTTTACAGGAATCAGGTCGTGTGTAGTTCTGGATCCAACAGTGGAGTAAGCCGATGGAGTCGTTGTAAGAACGGACAATATATTCAAAATAGGATTAATTGGGATTTGAAACGGTTATGGGTAAATGAGGCTAGTAACGGATGATGAACGGTTATGTTTGAAATAATTTAAAGGATGTGAACGTTGGATGGGAACTGGAGCGGGATTGCTCCCGTTGGGATAACGATTACTTACCAGATCACCTACAAACTTTTAAAACACAATATGTGCATATAGATTTTTGCAAATTTAACATGATGCAAATTCCCTTTAGACCATGAAGACTGTCTTTGGATGGTGAGGATGACGTCATTAGACCATGATGTCCCAGGTCATGAATTGTATGGAAAGGGATTCGCAGGCTATAAAATGATGTTCTCGGGCGATGAAGATGGTGCCTCCGAACCGTGGTGCCTTTGAATAATGATGTGCAAGATTGAGAGATCCTTATGCCATGGAATGATGTCTTCTGGCTATGAGGATGATGCCTTCACACTATGACGCCTTCGGACAAGTTGTCTATATATCAGCCCATGAGGTGTAGAGACATTATGCTAAAGGAGATAACAAGACAGAGCTTGGTCTTGCATAGCGTTGAGGGCAGAGCTTAGCCCCGAGAGAAGAGAATAATGCAAGGTTTAGGATAGAGCGGTATTTGTGTTTATGCAAAGAGAGACAGTGCTTAATCTCGTGCAAGATTTGGGAAGTGCTTAGTCCCATGCTAGGAGAAAGCAATGCTTAGCCTTATGTAGATATGGAGGCAGGTCTTAGCCTCATGCAAGATTTGAGATAGGACTTAGAATCATGCAAGGGGAAGGTAATGCTTAGCCGTATGTAGATAGGGAGGCAGGGCTTAGCCTCATGCGGGAATTGAGAGAGGGCTTAGTCTCATGCAAGATTCGGGACAATGCTTAGTCCCATTCTAGGAGAAGGCAATGCTTAGCCTTATGCAGATATGGAGGCAGGGCTTAGACTCATGCAGGATTTGGGACAGATCTTAGTCCCATGCTAGGAGAAGGAAATGCTTAGCCTTATGCAAATGAGGAGGTAGGGCTTAGCCTCATGAAAGGATTGAGACAAGGCTTAGTCTCATGCAAATGGAAGGCAATGCTTAGCCTTGTGTAGATGAGGAGGAAGGCTTAGCCTCATGCAAAGATTGAGACAGGTCTTAGTCTCATGAAAATGGAAGGTAATGCTTAGCCTTATGCAGATGAGGAGGCATGGCTTAGCCTCATGCAAGGATTGAGATAGGGCTTAGTCTCATGCAAGGGGAAGGCAATGCGTAGCCTTATGCAGATATGAGGCAGGGCTTAGCCTCATGCAAATGTAAGAGTAAGACTGAAGTATTCTTAGCTGACAATGTGTTTTGTGTATAGCAATTCTGTTGTTGTGACGATGCTTATCAAGATGGCCTATTCCTGCATCCAAAGAAAATTTGTGAGTTTTGCGGGGGAGGTTGGTTTGTGCCTTTGTCTGCTTGCTCCGCTCCATTCTTCCTGAGGGTACTTTTCGAGTCACCATGGGTAGCTCTTGGCTAAAAAGTAAAGTTTCTTTTCAAAAGTATGCGTGTATATGTTTTTAAAAAAAAAGCATAGTAATATAAAAATTAGAAATCAGTTAGATGTACCAGTAATTGTGACATTATTAGAGGCATCGCGACCTTCTTTGCCATAAAATTTTGAGGGTCCTCCTCAAAATTCTTCCCCAATTATCTAGATGACCTTCTGGCTATTCCGTATGCTGCTGTTGGCTGAACTTGCTTCAGAATTTTGAGGGTCCTCCTCAAAATTGTGCCCCAATTTTTTATTGCGGAGAATATGGAAATTTTATTGAATTGTGACCGAAACCACAGGGCTGCCTACGTATCCCCTCTTAAATGGGAATCGGGTCAAGCCTAGTTCATATACATCATATGAAGAAATATAAATAGTTTACACGTAGTAGCTTTTGACTGCATCTGAATTGATAGGCTTTGGCCAGATTTCTCCATCCATTTCTGCGAGTATGAGTGCTCCTCCTGTCAATACTCTGTGAACCATGTAAGGACCTTTCCCGTTGTGTGATAATTTTCCTTTGGCTTCATCTTGATGTGGAAAGATCCATTTCAACACCAGCTGCCCTGGTGTGAACTGGCTTGGTTGACCCTTTTGTTGAAAGCTCTGGACATTCTATTCTGATAAAGCTTCCCGTGACACACTACATTCATCCTTTTTCCATCTATGAGAGCTAATTTATCATAGCGACTACTTATCCATTCAGCGTCACTGAGTTCAGCTTCTTGTATGATCCTTAGAGAAGGAATATCTACTTAGGCAGGGATGGCAGCTTCGGTGCCATAAACCAACAAATAGGGAATTGCCCCGGTTGATGTACGGACTGTGGTATTGTATCCCAGTAAGGCAAATGGTAATTTCTCGTGTCATGGCTTGTGATTCTATACCATTTTCCTTAGTATCTTCTTGATGTTCTTGTTGGCAGCCTCCACGGCTCCGTTTATTTGAGGCCTGTATGTTGTGCAATTCTTGTGCTTGATTTTGAAAGTTTCACACATGGCTTTCATCAGATCACTGTTGAGATTGGCGGCATTGTCGGAGATGATGGACTTTGGAACCCGAAATCGACAAACGATACAATCCCTGACAAAATCTGCGACGACTTTCTTGGTTACAGCTTTGTAGGACGCAACTTCAACCCATTTAGTGAAGTAATCGATGGCCACTAAAATGAACATGTGCCCGTTCGAAGTAGTGGGTTCGATTGGACCAATGACATCCATTCCCCAGACAGCAAAAGGCCAAGGTGCGCTCATTGCATTGAGTTTGTTTGGCGGCACCTGTATCATGTATGCATGTATCTAGCATTTCTGGACATACCAGATGCAATATTTTTCCATAGTCATCCAAAAATATCCGGCCCTGAGTATCTTCTTGTCTAAGACAAAACCGTTCATATGTGGGCTGCAAGTTCCACATGTATCTCCTTGAGAAATTTGGAAGCCTCTTTGGCGTCAACACACCTTAACAGTCCTAGATCGGAAGTTCTTCTATACACGATTCCTCCATTTTAGAAGAAGTAATTGGACAGCCTCCGAAGTGTGCGTTTCTGAGTATGGTTTGCATGCTCCGGGTGTTCTCCTTTTGCCAAATATTCTTTAATATCGTGGAACCATGGATTTACATCTGTCTCTTCTTCGACATGAGCACAGTATGTAGGTTGATTATGGATTCTCACCGGAATGGGTTCGGTTAAATTCTTGTCCGGATATTATATCATTGAGGAAAGGGTGTCCAATGCGTCTGCAAATTCATTCTGAATTCTGGGGACATGCCAGAATTATATCTTTGTGATCCTCTTCTTCATCTCTTGTACATGATGTGGATTCGGTAGTATTTTGCTGATTTTTGTAGCCCACTCTCCTTGTACCTGATGTACCAGCAGGTCTGAGTCACTGATCACCAGCAGTTCCTGAATATTCATGTCAACAGCCAAATTGAGCCTTAATATATATGCTTCATATTCCGCCATATTGTTGGTGCATGGAAATCTGAGCTTTACGGATACCAGGTAGTGTTGACCGGTTTTCGATACCAAGACGGCTCCGATATCGACTCCTTTGAAATTTGCAGTTCCATCAAAAAATATTCTCCAACCGTCGTAGGCTTCAGCAATGTATTCTCCTACGAATGATACTTCTTCGTCAAGAAAATATATTTTTAATGGTTCGTATTCTCCTCCTACAGGATTTTCGGCTAGATGATCCGCCAATGATTTTCCTTTGACTACCTTCTGAGTTACATATATGATATCGAACTCCCTCAGCAATATTTGCCACTTGGCCAGCATCCCGGCAGGCATAGGCTTCTCAAAAAGATGTACTTCAGGGGGTCCATCCTCGATATGAGGTATGTGGTATAGGCACAAAAGTAGTACCTCAATTTCTGAGCTATCTAGGTTAAGGCACTGCAAGTGCATTCCAGCAGAGAGTACCATGCTTCATAAGGTGTGAACTTCTTACTCAAGTAATATATGGCTTGCTCCTTTCTTCCCGTCTCGTCATGCTGTCACAAAACACAACCGAAAGCCCCATCTAACACTGCGAGGTAGAGTAGTAGTGGCCTACCAAGTTCTGGCGGGACTAAGACTGGTGGTGTGGACAAGTGTTCCTTGATTTTTTCAAAAGCCTTCTGATAATCCTCGGTCCAACTGGTAGCAACATCCTTTTTCAGCATTTTGAAAATTGGTTCACATATCACTGTGGACTACGCTATGAAGCGACTGATGTAGTTGAGGCATCCCAAGAAACTCATCACGTCCTTCTTGTTATTTGGTGGTGGTAGTTCCTGGATAGCTTTGACTTTTGACGGGTCCAACTCTATTCCTCGGCGGCTGACGATCAATCCCAACAATGTTTCGGCAGGAAACCCGAATGCACATTTTGCAGGATTCAGCTTTAGATTGTACTTTCGCAGCCGGTCAAAGAACTTCCTCAAATATGCTATGTGATCTGTAGCTTTCTTGGATTTGATGATAATGTCATCAACATATACATCTATTTACTTCTGTATCATATCATGGAAGATAGTTGTCATGGCCCTCATGTAGGTGGCCCCAACATTCTTCAGACCGAATGGCATCATTTTGTAGAAATACACTCCCCTTGGCATAATGAAAGTTGTTTTCTATGCGTCTTCTTCGTCCATCCAAATCTGATGATAACTAGCGAAGCAATCTACAAAGGATTTTAGTTCATGCTTGGTGCAATTGTCGATCATAATGTGTATATTTGGTAGTGGGAAATCATCCTTGAGACTTGCTTTGTTTAAGTTCCGATAATCAACACACACCCTGACTTTTCCATCTTTCTTTGAAATCGGTACAATGTTGGCTAACCAGGTTGGGTACTCAACTACCCTGAGGACTTTGGATTTGATCTTCTTGGTGACTTCCTCCTTGATTTTAAGCTCATGTCCGGTTTGAACTTTCTGAGTTTCTGCTTCACTGGAGGACACATTGGATTGGTAGGTAGCTTGTGAGCCACTATGGATGTGCTCAATCCTGTCATATCATCGTATGACCATGCAAAGATATTCTTTCAGGAAACGAGTGTATTCTTCCTTTTCTGATGGTGACAAGTGGATGATTATGCCAGGTTCTTTGATGGTTTCCAAATCTCCCAAATTGACTACCTCGGTTTTGTCCAGGTTGGACTTGGGCTTGTTTTCAAAATTCTCAACTTCTCTGATAATCTCCTCGGGTATTACATCTTCTTCTTCTATTTCTTCTGAATCATTGTCCTTGTGTTGCGTTGTCTCATTACATGTCACAGTCGTTGGTTCATCAAGATAAGAAATAATAATGATGTAGAGTAAAAGATATGAAAATTAATAATAATAAAACATCGAGCCATTGGTAAATATTAAAGTTAAACAAAGCGATTTCAATAACTCAACAATGTTTTTCGAAATGAAACACTAAAAATATTGTTTGAAACAAAATGATCAATAAGAATGGTTTTCAAAAATACATGATGCTACCAGCCATGCTACCCCGGGACTCGTCAGGCCCTTGATGGTGTAGCGGTCCAGTTCTTGAGAAATGCTCCCTTATCCATCGTCTGAATGATAAGGATTTCTTCCTCCTCCTCCTCCTCAACTATCACACTGCAATCCATATCTCCATCTTCTAAGAAAATATATCCTTAGCACGGCCAAAACTTCTTCTTCTTCGGATCCCCATATTGTATCGGCCTAATGAAAGGTCTGAATCAGATGTGGAACCAACTGTTCAAGAGGGTAGTAGGACCATGCCATGGTGGCGACCAATTCTGATATTTATTCCAGTTGTACTGATATCCAAGTCCAAAGGTTGTACAATGACATTTTGGTTGTAGATACCCTGGAGATTCTTGCGGAGCCCCTTACCAGGTTCATACCGTGCCCACGCCAGTATGCTCTCTATTTTTCTACTCCACCATTTATCCTTCTCGATTGCGTTAACACGCTCAATGCAATGGTAAGTCTCTCCACCCAACTTCCTTCTATTCTGCACAACCGGAACAGTTTGATTGGTGTAAATGGGAACCTCTTGATTATTCAACTCAAACTTCACAGCTTGACGCAAAGTGGATGAAACAGCCCCAATGACATGTATCCAAGGTCGTCCTAATATCAGATTATATGAGGCAGATATGTCTAGCACCTGAAATTCGATGTAGGACCCATCTCACATAAGTTGGTTTCCCAATCGTGGCTCTTTGCAACCCATCGAACGTCTTCACATTCATAGATCCCGCTCGTATTTCATGCAAGCCCTTACCCAACCTCTTCATAGTTGTCATTGGACAGATATTGAGGCTGGACCATCCGTCTATCAAAACCCTAGCAATGAACTTATCCTCGCATTGCACTGTGATGTGTAGTGCCCTGTTATGACTCAATCCTTCAGGTGGCAGCTCGTCTTCGTGAAAGGTGATCTTATGGCTCTCCAGCACTTTCCCTACCATGTTGGCCATTTCTCCGCTAGTAATATTGTTGGGTACGTATGCTACATTCAACACTTTCATCAGAGCATTCCTATGCACCTCAAAATTTTGTAGTAGAGACATGATGCATATCTGGGGAGGAGTTTTGTTTAGATGATCAACGATAGAGTATTTTCTCTTGCCTGTACTTTCCTTCATAGATCATCCGGACCAGTTTCGATGATGGGTTGTTTGGTGGCAGCTTCCTTACTTGTCCTTCCCAAATTTTCAGGTTTGTAAATTTTTCCAGTTCTGGTCATCCCTTGTGCATCACCTGACTCTTCCATTTTTGCTTTCCCTTTTCTCCTAGCTTCAGAAACATAATCCCAAGGTATGGCATTGGATTTGAAGGGCGGTGTGGATGCCACCATCACATTGAAGGGTGTGGTTACTTCTACCTCAAATGGAGTAGGTGTAGCTGCATGTGGTGTCACTTTGACTTCAAACGAAGCTAATGCGGCTACCTCAACTTCGACTGGCGGTTGTATTTGTACTACAATGGGAGTGAGCGTGACTTCAGGTTCCTTGGGGTCGTTACCTTCCCGAATAAGCCTGATTGACCCCTCAGGATCCCATTCTTCATCAGTTTCTATCACATTTACTCCTTCACCCCTATGATCTGGAAGGGGGTTATTGCGGATATTGGGTGCGACTTTCTTCGCTTGTATGACTTTGGTATCAATCAGTGTCTGAATCTTGTCTTTCAGAGTGTGACATTCATCAATAGTATGACCTTTCATGCCGGAATGGTATGCACATGTCTTGTTTGGGTTGACCCATTGGGAGGAGTTTTCCATAGCCATAACAGGAATATGGGTGACATATCCGGTAACCTTTAATCCTTCATATAGTTGGTCGATGGGTTTGGCAATAGGGGTGTACTGTCTGGGTGGTCTACGATCAAAATTGGGTCTGGGTTTTTGATAATTTGGACGAGCTTGAGGTGAATGATAGTAGGCTGGTTGAGTGTTATAAGTGTGGTAGGCGGTGGCAGGTTGAGGATATTTGGGAGGTGAAGGTTGGTACATGGGTGGAGGTGTTTGGTATGTGAGTGGAGACATTGGACCCTGGGTTACCATTACTGCCCCTATCTCCTTCTTTTTTTATATGCCTCCCGATATTAATGCTTTGTACATGGCCTGTAACGCCTCAAAATTAGTTACCATTTAACTCCTAATCCCTTCTTCGATCTTTTCCCCGAGTTTGATGATATCGGAGAACTTGTGATACACAATGACCATTAACCTCTCATAATATTGTGGGTCTTGAGCCCTGACAAAGAATTTGTTTATTTGTTCTTCTAATGTCGGCTTGACCTTTTCTACTTCTGACCTCATCGAGTAGCATACTCGTGGAAAGTCTCTGTTGGCTTCTTCTTGAGATTCTGTATGTAGAAGACATCCGGTGCATTTTCTGTATTGAACCTGAATCTATCCATGAAGTCCGACGCCATGCTTACCCAATTAGCCCATTTCTTGGGATTTTGACTTACGTACCAAGATAGGGCGTCTCCAGTGAGACTCCTCATGAATAGCTTCATACGAATCCTTTCATCCTTCCCAACCCCTACGACCTTGTCACAATATGTTCTCAAATGTACCTTTGGGTCACCCGTTCCGTCAAAAATCTCAAACTTAGGAGGTTTGTAACCCTCCGGTAGTTCCACGTCTGGCTGAATGCATAGGTCCTCATAGTTCAAACCTTCAATTCTTTTACCTCTTTCAACACCCTGGACTCCGCTTATGAGCTTCTTGAGCTCCTCTGCCATGTTCTTAATGAGTAGGTCCTTCTCGGTGAATTTTGGTGTATATAAAGTTGGTTGAGTGGAGTGGGGTAGGTTTTCCACGTATATGGGATTTATTTGATGAATGACGGGGGTTTGAGTGTAGTGGTGATCATTAGTTGAATTTTGCAGACCGGGGATAGGCTGTGAGGTATTCTGAGGAGTATAGTAAGTGGTTTGCGAATATTGAGTCGGGAGATGCTGGTGTTGAGGGGGTGTCGGTATGGGTAGAGGATTAGGATTTTGAGGAGGTGTTGCGTATTGGTGGGGTGCGGGAGGGTTTTGCGGACGTTGGTTTGGTGTGTTTTGAGGAGGTACTGGGTTTTAGGTGTTTGGTTGGTTGATGTCTGGGACGTTTAATGTGAGGGAAAGGTTTTCCAAGTTGTGGACCTGCCCAAGCTCCCCTTGCAATTCAAGTATTTTCTGTTCCAACCGTAGGGCCAAATCATTTGGTGCCAGAGTACTCCGACCATCTGAAGTTTCCACATTCTTAGAATGTGTAGCGTTGTCTTTATTGACACCACTCATATCGTCCATCTTAGCTTTTCCCTTACTTTTCGGATCACTTGGAGGAGGTGATGGTGGATGGCCTCTATATCTGGTGTGGTATGCTGATGATGCCAGTATGTGTGAACCAACCTTAGGGGATGGGAATAATCAAAAGAAAGAAAAACAAAAAGGTAGCCAAGCCAGTAAGAATTCTGGAAAAAGTATTTGTAGTATTTAAACACATATTGTAGAAATGTAAATTCACGTCCTAATTTGGGAGCCTCGTTGTGCCCGAGGTAGGCCTAGCAACAAGTAAATTTGGAGAAATTTAATGCCGGTAATTGCCTCATTTCATTAACGTAATAAATAAGACGAACCTAGAAACGACAATAAATAAATGAGTCACTGATGGCATTTGCCTTATTACATTCGAAAACTGATTCTAAAGCAAATAATCCTTATCCACTTGGTCCTAGAGGGACCTTCTCCAGACTTGGCTCTCTTGGCTCTATCGATCAGATTCCCCAGGTCGCGCATGTCTAGCAGCAGGTATGCCCTTGCTAGATGTCCTCCCTCGTTACCCTCTGCATTCTGGCAGTCTATGACTCTTTTCCTCATTTTCCCCTCTAACTCCATTAGACCCTGCTCCAGATATTCCAGTCTTTCAGTTGATCTAATAGCAATTTCCCTCCATTCATTAATTGACTCCAAATCAATCTTGTGTTGTTCCACATGCCTGGCCTCGGACTCGAGAACTCTTTTGCGCAGCCTCCTATACTTCACTTGTGCTTCAGCATCTTCATCTATGATTCTGTTTACTCGACCGACCCCTAACTCGACTATTCCCGATATTCTATCGTCCATCCATGTTGGGTAGAAGTACACATGCCCTGCGTGGTATCGATCTGGATCGATGGTATCCTTTTCCACAATGACCTCAAGTGCCATATGTGCTGAGCTTCACATTTATACGGGATGTCATCTTCTTGAAAATCTACTCTGTAGTGACCCATTTTGGAGACTTGTGGTATGACTTGTTTTCTACCAGCTTGTCTCATGACCCTGATAGGAACATAGGGGTATATGCTCCTTAACCTGATCAACACCAAGTGTGGAACATCCCTGGATCTGATGATGAATTCACTGGTAGGGAACTACTCGAACATCCAATGAACCTGGTCCTCGATCAGATTGTCAAAAAACGGTACCCATTCTATAGCATTCTCTTGTTGGGCAAACCTGTATGGGATAAAAGTCATTCTTTTTGGGTGATGGAAAGCTATGTGATCATTCCATGGTCTCCGTGGGAACTCTTGGCGGTATTGTCCTCTTTGGAGATGTTCTAGCAACAAAATCTAAGGCAGCAAGTTACAACCCTCGAAATGTTTGAACCCTTTCTGGCAACGATCTAGAGCTCGGTATATTTCTGCTACAATCATCGGAACAATAGTATATGTTTGTCCCTCAATTCCCTCCATTAAAGCTTTGGTTACCATGGCTAGTCTGGTGTGAATCCTGTCCCTTTTTCTTGGAAACACTATCATACCCAGAAATCATACGATGAACACGATAACCCTATGATGAATCCAACCAAGGGAAGTGATGGCGAATTCGTAATGAAAGATACGGTAAGATTTTCTGTATCCGTATCGTTCGTAGAGGAAGTCAAAGGGTATGTAGGACTTCTTCAAACATACCAAGTCGTCATTCTTTCTTAGGACCATCATTTTCAGAAACCCCCTGGGGGTGCGATGTTCCGGTACTAATAAACTAGGACTGTCCCAAGGTAGTCCAATGAAGTCTCCTATTTCCTCCAAAAGAGGAGTCATTTATATAGTGCCAAAACGGAATACAACTCTTTCTCCGTCCAAGAACATAGTATCAGCCTCGATCAACGTGTTGTTTGGTTGGATGTCTAATAAGGAAGGTAAGTTTTTGAGAACCCTTTTCACATGAGTTTTGTCGCTTGGCGGAAGGTCTTCCCACCAATCCAACAATAATGGTGGTATGTTTCGGACCATGCCAAACCTGGGGACTTCGTGCCTCATTTTCTGCAAAATAAACAAAGTTAGGCCCTTTCCCCCTCCGGATTCGACTACTTATACATAAACGATTAGCATTTCGGTATTTATTTCTCCAAATAATGCACATAATAGTGGTTGCGGCCATTGGGATTATGGAAACCCCGGTGGACTTTGGACAAGGCTTTCCTTAGAGGGTTATTATGTGGACAACATATTAACCCAGGCTAGGTTTGACCATGATGCATATACAGTTATTAGCAGAGTAAGGTTTCTATAGAAGTCTAGACTGGTACCCCCAAGCGGACAACTTGACGGGGAAAGGCACGGAACCATCGATTGCACCGCTGACCGACTAGTTTTACCGCAAATAAGCCTTTCCAAATTCAAAAGGGTGATATAGGAAGAGGGCAAACACTCATCAAGTGTTGATATGGTATAAATTATGCACGAGTGGAATACGATGTTGAGCATGTATTTATGAAAAAATAAAATGACATGTTGTCAGGAATTTCCACGATAAAAAATGATAAAATACGGTATTTAATAATTGTAAAGGCATTTAAGAAATAAAACAAGGAGAAAGTTAGTTTTCATAGTAAAAAGCAATAAAACAGGAAAGAGAAATCTTGTGAGCATAAATGAATGAAGATCGGAAAATAAATTCACATAAAGTGGGAAGGGAAAGGGGTGTGCAGGTATTAACAGAATAATAAAGATATGCTTGTTGAAAAAGGCTAATTCACAAAACAAGTTCGTTATGTTAAGAGCCTAAGGATATCCCCAGCAGAGTCGCCATGCTGTCACACCCCCTTTTTCTCGTGAAATTGGGTCTCGACATTTTGAAAACTCCTTTTGAGAGGGTGGGGAAAAAGAATTGGTTTAGAGAGTCTCCACCTAACGGATTAAGGTGCGTTAGGGCACCTAGAGCAGATAACTAATATTTTACCAGTTTGCATCACCAGAGATCGGGTAAGGTGTTAGCCCACCCTCGAGGTCCACAACAGTGAGTCCCGGCCGAACTTAAATTAAGCAAATTAGTCTAAGGGGAAGGAAGCAATTTGGATAAATAAAATAAATGATTATTTTAAAACAGGAATGGAGGGGAGGGGGGTCCTAAGTTTTTATCCTAAAGGATCACCCCGTGCAATACTTCGTAACTCCATCTTTCACGACCCAAATTCCCATTCAGGTCATGATGGCGCCCAACACCGGAGTCAGGCAAGCCAACACTAGTTACTAACGAAATTACTTAAACTAAATGAGATGTTCAAATACTTACCCAGTTTTAATTTTAGAAGTACTTTAATAAAAGTGAGGAAGTGAAGCAAGTCGATTTAAAGTAACTCAAAAATCATTTGCCAGCATAAACAGAGTAGCAAAATACTAGCGAATCAACTACGTGTGCCAAGACCTAGTGTCACAAGTCCACAGGCGACTAGTGGAATATACAATAAAAAAATACACAAATAGATCTGGAAGGGTAGACAGGATATTCAACGATAATGGAAACTCCACAGTGCTGCTAGGGAAACGCCAGGAAGAGCAGCTCACCGTGTAGTCAAATCCTGGTAGTACTCTCAGCGACGAACACCCGAATGGTGACCAGGTGAAAAAACCTCAGAACCTGTACAATTAAGTACAGAAGCGTAGCATGAGTACATATAAACAAGTATGTACCCAATGAGTATCCCGTCTAAACTCGAAGAAGTAGTGACGAGAGGTAGACGTGATAATTACTAGGGTCAATAACCAATAATATAATTACATAAAGCTAGACAAGAAAAGTAGTCATGAAAATCACTAAGGCATGAAGCTATCAATTATATAGGACTACAATTTATTCTCATGAGTCAAATAGTAATTATCACAAAAGTCTCAAGTTCCCCTTACACGTGGGGTAATTTATTTAATAATAACAAGCCTCTCAGTCAAATACATAGCACATAATATGCCGAAGCGTACGGCCGAAGCGACGCGAAAATAAATGTGCACTACTAAGGGTCGAGCGGCACGAACCATAGATGCATCCATTACCCCGCTCGCGAATCGATCATGCGACGCGGTTGACATAATATAGAGCTACCCCACTCGCGAATCATACATACAGCACGGGTGCTCGTAGACATACACAGAATTTATCAGGAAATTCAGGAACCTATCATGGATTATTCTTGAATTCAGAGATTTAAGCACTTAAACTTACACATAGCTTCCGAAATTCTCATGTCAATTTCAAGGATAATAAGCAACTAGGAACACATGTAAAGATACAGGTAAAGCACATAAAGGCATGCTTGTGAGATCCTAGATTCTACCCGACGCAACAGAGTAGTAGCTACGCACGGACTCTCGTCACCTTGCGCGTACGTAGCCCTCAAATAAGGACAATTCAATCGTTTACATTTACCTATGGGGACAATTCCCTCTTACAAGGTTGGAAAGGAGACTCACCTCGCATAGAATCTACTTCCCAGCCAAGAACGCGCCCGAAACTCCAAACTAGTCAAATGATATAAAAATATGTCAATGCATGCTCAAAGTATGGAAATTCTCCTACTTATTTAGTAAATTCACTATTCTTGAAGAAATCCCAAAATATACCCCCGGGCCCACATGCTCGGATTCCGAAAATTTTCGAAGATAACACTCATCGATAGCCTAAGGGTCATTAATATATAATTATTATATGATTTCATGGTAGAAAAGTGGTGAAATTCCCTAAAGTTCATCAACCCTAGGTTTTCACTTTAACCCCTATGATTCCCACTATTTAGATGTTAATCTACCTAAGTTTTGGTATAATAATCTAACATTTAAATAGAATTTACTTACCTCTTAGTAGCTAGGTTGTGGAGAGTTCTTCCCAAGCTCTCAAGTCTTCAATGGAGGTGTAATATGAAAAGAACGAAGGAAATCTCGTGTTTAAGTGAAAGTGCACTGCCTGGCCTACAGGGGTTCCGCACCTGCGGCTCGAGGACCGCACATGCGGTCTCGCGCCTGCGAGCTAGGCTCGCACCTGCGGAGTTGGACGGGAAAGACTGGGCCCGCATCTGCGGAGCTGGAGACCGCACCTGCGATTTCGCTCCTGCGGAATTCCTACACTTGCGAGGCTGGGACCGCAGGAGCGGTCCCGCACCTGCGGCTGGGCAACCGCTCCTTCGGTCACACCAGATCAGGTGCACCAACTGCATTTTCAGCTTGTTTTTGGCCTCGTGTGGTGTCAAAGAGGTACCTGGGCCCACCCGAGCCCCTGTCCACTTATACCAACAAGTCCTAAATCATAATACGGACTCACTCGAGCCTTCGGAACACCCGAAACAACGCTAAATCTCAAAATCACCCCTCAAAACCCCTAGAACCAAACTTTAGAATTTCTAAGTTCTTGATTTCTATAACAACGCGCCGGACCGACCTATACTACTCGGAATGACACCAAATTTTGCAGGCAAGTCAGGAATGACATAACGGAACTATTCCTGGTCTCGAAATTTCGTTCGGACCTCGATTACATAAAATCATGTTCCAAACAAAATTTCAAACTTAAGGAAACTCTATTTCGCTATTTGGCGTCGAAACGCTCCCGGTTCATCCAAAACCCATTCCGGACATACGTTCAAGTCCGAAATCATCATACGAAGCTACCGGAATCATCAAAACATGATTCCGAGGTCGTTTACTCAAAGTTGACCGAAGTCAAACTTGGCCTTAAAAGCCAGCCTTAAGGAACCAAGTGTTCCTATACTATCCTAAAAACTTCCAAATCCCAAACCACCCGTCCCCGCAAGTCACAAATCACGATAAGCCGCTACGGGAAGTCTTATTTAAGGGAACGGGGTACGAATACGCAAAATGACCGGTCGGGTCGTTACATTCTCCACCTCTTAAACAAATTTTTGTCCTCGAACGGGTCTAGAATCATACCTGAAGTGCTGAATAAGTGTGGATATCTGCTCTGTATGTCCTCCTCGGACTCCCAAGTCGCCTTCTAGACCGGTTGGCCCTGCCACTGGACCTTTACAGCAGAAATCCTCTTAGACCTCAACTGGATCCTCTATCAACAATAGCAACTGGCTCCTCCTCGTAGCCTAACCTCTCATCCAGCTGAATAGTACTGAAATCAACAACGTGAGAGAAGTCGGTGTGGTAGCTCCGTAGCATGGATACATGGAATACCGGATGGACTCCTGATAAGTTGGGAGGTAAGGCAAGCTCATAAGCAACCTCTCCAACTCGCCTCAATACCTCAAAAGGACCTATGAACCTCGGGCTCAGCTTGCCCTTCTTCCTGAATCTCATAATACCCTTCATCGGCGAAACCTTCAGCAAAACCTTATCTCCCTCCATAAATGACACATCATGTGCCCTCCGATATGCGTAGCTCTTCTGTCTTGACTGTGCTGTGCGGAGCCTCTCCTGAATTAACTTCACCTTCTCTAAAGCATCTCTCACCAGGTCTATACCATATAACTTAGCCTCCCCAGGCTCAAACCACCTGATAGGAGAACGACATCGCCGACCATATAAAGCCTCAAATGGAGCCATCTCGATGTTGGACTGATAACTATTATTGTAAGCAAACTCGGCCAAAGGCAAGAACTGGTCCCACTAGCCTCCAAAGTCAAGAACAAATGCTCTAAGCATGTCCTCCAATATCTGAATTGTATGCTCCGACTGACCATCAGTCTGTGGATGAAATGTTGTGCTGAGATCAATCTGAGTACCCATCTCTCTGTGCAATGCTCTCCAGAAGTGCGAGGTGAACTGAGGAGCTCGATCTGATATAATGGACACCGGTACACCGTGCAACCGGACTATCTCTTGAATGTAGATCTGGGCTAGCCTCTCAGAAGTATAAGTAGTGGCCATAGGAACGAAATGCGCCGATTTGGTCAACCTATCCACAATAACCCAAACTGCGTCAACCTTCTGCATCGTCCGAGGCAACCCAACCATGAAGTCCATAGTAATGCGCTCCCACTTCCACTCAGGAATGGGCATCTGCTGAAGTAGGCCCCCTGGCCTCTGGTGCTCATATTTAACCTGCTGGAAATTAAGACACCTAGCCACATACTCCACAATGTCCCTCTTCATCTGTCTCCACCAGAAATGTTGCTTCAAATCACGATACATCTTCGTAGCACCAGGATGAACAGAATACCGCGAACTGTGTGCCTCGTCTAGAATCCTCTGCCTCAAGCCATCAATATTAGGAACACACAAACGATTCTGAAGTCTCAGGACACCATCCTCGCCAATAGTAACCTCCTTGGCACCACCCTGAACCACTGTCTCCTGGAGCTCTGCCAAACACGGATCATCATACTGTCGAGCCTTGATCTTCCCTAATAATGAAGAATGAGCAACCACATGAGCTAGAACTCGACGAGGCTCTGTAAGATCTAATCTCACCAAGCGATTGGCCAAGGACTGAATGTCCAAGGCTAGAGGTCTCTCCTCAGCTGCAATATAAGCCAAGCTACCCATACTCTCTGCCTTCCTACTCAAAGCATCTGCTACCACATTCGCCTTGCCCGGATGGTAAAGAATGGTGATGTCATAATCCTTTAGTAACTCAAGCCACATGCGCGGCCTCAGATTAAGATCTCTCTGCTTGAACAAGTGCTGCAAGCTGCGGTGGTCTTTATACACCTCACAAGACACCCCATATAAGTAATGCCTCCAGATCTTAAGAGCATGAACTGTTGCCGCCAACTCCAAATCGTGCATAGGGTAATTCTTCTCATGAACCTTCAGCTGGCGCGAAGCATAAGCAATAACTCTCCCTTCCTGCATCAACACACAGCCCAATCCAACGCGTGAAGCGTCGCAATACATCGTATACATCCTCGAACCGGAAGGCAATACTAGAACTGGTGCCAAAGTCAATGCAGGTCTTGAGCTTCTGAAAGCTCGCCTCACACTCATTAGACCATCGAAATTGAGCATTTGTCTTAGTCAATCTAGTCAATATAGCCTGCTAGACCCAAGAAACTCATGATCTCTGTCGCTGAAGTAGGATGTGGCCAACTCTGAACTGCTTCAATCTTCTTAGGATCAACCTTGATACCATCTCCAGATACCACATGCCCCAAGAATGCCACGGAGTCAAACCAAAACTTACACTTGGAGAACTTAGCATATAGCTTCTGTCCTCGCAAGGTCTGGAGCACAACTCTCAAATGCTGCTCGTGCTCTCCCATGCTACGTGAGTAAATCAAAATGTCATCAATGAAGACGATGACAAAGGAATCAATATACGTCCTGATTACCCTGTTCATCAAGTCCATAAATGTTTGCCGGGGCATTAGTCAAGCCGGAGGACATCACTAGGAACTCATAATGGACATATCTCGTACGAAAAGCAGCCTTCGAAACATCCGAAGCCCGAATCTTCAGCTGATGATACCCCGATCTCAAGTCAATTTTAGAAATTACCCTGGCACCCTGCAGCTGGTCAAACAAATCATCGATGCGCGGTAATGGATACTTGTTCTTAATAGTTACCTTGTTCAACTGGCGGTAATCAATACACATCCGCATAGACCCATCTTTCTTCTTTACAAATAGGACTGGAGAACCCCACGGCGACACACTCGGTCTGATAAACCCCTTAGCCAACAACTCCTCAAGCTGCTCCTTCAACTCCTTCGGATCCATACGGTACGGGGGAATAGAAATAGGCCGAGTGCCTGGAGCTACATCAATACAAAAATCGATATCTCGATCCAGAGGCATGCCGGAAGGTCTGAAGGAAAGACATCCGCAAACTGTTACAACTGGCACTGAATCATTCGTCGGAAACTCGGCGGTGGTGTCCCGCACATAAGCAAGATATGCCAAACAACCCTTCTCGACCATATGTCGAGCCTTCAGGAAGGAAATAACTCTACTGGCTGCACTAACTGAGGAACCTCCCCATTCCAGCCTAGGCTCCTCGGGCATGGCCAAAGTAACTGTCTTGGCATGGCAATCCAAGATGACATGATGAGGAGATAGCCAGTCCATGCCCATGATAATCTCAAAATCAACCATGTCGAGCAATAGAAGGTCTGCTCTAGTCTCGAACCCACAAAAGGTGATCACACAAGACCGATAGACCCGGTCTACCACCACAGAGTCATCCACAGGAGTGGACACATATATAGGAGAATCCAAGGGCTCGCAAGGAACATCCAGAAAACAAGCAAATAAAGCTGACACATAAGAATAAGTAGATCCTGGATCAAATAGCACTGATCCTCCCGACCACATACTGAAATAGTACCATAGTACCTATGATCAGGGCGTCTGAGGCCACTACATCTGCTCGGGCCGGAATAGCATAGAATCTAGCTGGAGTACCTGAAGACTGACCTCTGCTGAATGGAATAGGAGCTACCTGAGCTCCCCCGACTGGCCTCCACCTTTGGGACGACCTCTACCAGCCTGTCCTCTACCTCTGGGTGAACGCGGCGCCGATGCTGAGTATGTGGGCTGATAACTCTGCTGAACAGCCTTGCCCCGAATTCTGGGACAAGTCCTCCTCATGCGGCCTGAATCCCCACACTCATAGCATCTCACTAGAGGCATGGCCTGCTGCCCTGAAGAAGAAGAACCCTGAATAGCTGGGGGACGGTGAGAAACCTCTGGCATAGCACTGAAGTAGGTACTGGGAGAACCCTGATGACCTGAATACCCGCCGGAGGAACCCTGAATGGCTGGTGGGCGGTAAGAACTCTTCGGCATGGCACTGAAATAAGGCCTCACGGGGGCACCACAGAGAGGTGGTGGAGGAGTTGAATATGGAGGCCTGCTAGGCTGGCCTCTGCTGAACCGACCCCTGCCCCTGCCTGGGGAGCCTAAAAAATCTCCAGAAAATATAACTCTCTTATCCGGCTGACCCTGCTCTCTGCCCCTCGATCGGTAACCCTCAATCCGGCGAGCTATCTCGACCACAAGCTGATAAGGAGTACCCATCTCCACCTCTCGGGCCATGTTGGCCCTAATACCTGAGCGCAACCCAGTTACGAATCTCCGCACTTTCTCAGCCTCTGTAGGAAGAATCATGAGGGCATGATGGGACAACTCTGAAAACTTGGCCTCGTAATCCGTCACTGTCATCTGCCCCTGCTCCAGCTGCTCAAACTGATACCGCAGCTCTTCCCTCTCAAAGGGTGGAATATAACATTGTCCAGGAACAGTTGAGTGAACTTCTCCCATGAGAGATAAAGGGAACCTGCTGGCCTACCTAGGATGAATGACTGCCACCATCTGCGGGCCCTGCCCTCTAGATGAAAAGTAGTGAAATCAACTCCGTGGGACTCCAAAATCCTCATGTTGTGCAGTCTGTCCCTGCTCCTATCAATAAAGTCCTGGTCATCCTCGCCCCTCTCACCTCCGAAGACAGGAGGGTGCAATCGAGTCCATCTATAAAATTCAAATTCAGGTCGTGATGGCGCCCAACATCAGAGTCAGGCAAGCCAACACTAGTTACTAATGAAATTACTTAAACTAAATGAGATGTTCAAATACTTACCTAGTTTTAATTTAAGAAGTCCTTTAATAAAAGTGAGGAAGTGAAGCAAGTCGATTTAAAGTAACTCAAAAATCATTTGCCAGCATAAACAGAGTAGCAAAATACTAGCAAATCAACTACGTGTGCCAAGACCTAGTGTCACAAGTCCACAGGCGACTAGTGGAATATACAAAAAAAAATACACAAATAGATATACAACTGTCTGGAAGGGTAGACAGGATATTCAACGATAATGGAAACTCCACAGTGCTGATGGGGAAACGCCAGGAAGAGCAGCTCAACGTGTAGTCAAATCTCGGTAATACTCTCAGCGACAAACACCCGAATGGTGACCTGGTGCAACAACCTCAGAACCTGTACAATTAAGTACAGAAGCGTAGCATGAGTACATATAAACAAATATGTACCCAGTGAGTATCCCGTATAAACTCGAAGAAGTAGTGACGAGAGGTAGACGTGATAATTACTAGGGTCAATAACCAATAATATGATTACATAAAGCTAGACAAGAAAAGTAGTCATGAAAATCACTAAGGCATGAAGCTATCAATTATATAGGACTGCAATTTATTCTCATGAGTCAAATAGTAATTATCACAAAAGTCTCAAGTTCCCCTTACACGTGGGGTAATTTATTTAATAATAACAAGACTCTCAGTCAAATATATAGCACATAATATGCCGAAGCGTACGGCTGAAGCGACGCAAAAATAAATGTGCACTGCCGAGGGTCGAGCGGCACGAACCATAGATGCATCCATTACCCCGCTCGTGAATCAATCATGCGACGCGATTGACATAAATATAGGGCTACCCCACTCGCAAATCATACATACGACACGGGTGCTCGTAGACATACACAGAATTTATCAGGAAATTCAGGAACTTATCATGGATTATTCTTGAATTCAGAGATTTAAGCACTTAAACTTACACATAGCTTCCTAAATTCTCTTGTCAATTTCAAGGATAATAAGCAACTAGGAACACATGTAAAGATACAGGTAAAGCACATAAAGGCATGCTTGTGAGATCCTAGATTCTACCCGACGCAACAGAGTAGTAGCTACGCACGGACTCTCGTCACCTTGCGCGTATGTAGCCCCCGCAAATAAGGACAATTCAATCGTTTACATTTACCTATGGGGACAATTCGCTCTTACAAGGTTGAAAACGAGACTCACCTCGCGTAGAATCTACTTCCCGGCCAAGAACGCGCCCGAAACTCCAAACTAGTCAAATGATATATAAATATGTCAATGCATGCTCAAAGTATGGAAATTCTCCTACTTATTTAGTAAATTCACTATTCTTGAAGAAATCCCAAAATACATCCCCAAGCCCACATGCTCAGATTCCGGAAATTTTCGAAGATAACACTCACCCATAGCCTAAGGGTCACTAACATATAATTTTTATATGCTTTCATGGTAGAAAAGTGGTGAAATTCCCTAAAGTTCATCAACCTTAGGTTTTCACTCTAACCCCTATGATTTCCACTATTTAGATGTTAATCTGCCTAAGGTTTGGTGTAATAATCTAACATTTAAATAGAATTTACTTACCTCTTGTGGAGAGTTCTTCCCAAGCTCTCAAGTCTTCAATGGAGGTGTAAAATGAAAAGAATGAAGGAAATCCCGTGTTTAAGTGAAAGTGCACTGCCTGGCCTACAGGGGTTCCGCACATGCGGTCTCGCGCATGCGAGCTGGGCTCGCACCTGCGGAGTTGGACGGGAAAGACTGGGCTCTCACCTGCGGAGCGGGAGACCGCACCTGCGGTTTCGCTCCTGCGGAATTCCCGCACCTGCGAGGCTGGGACCGCAGGAGCGGTCCCGCACCTGCGGCTGGCAACCGCTCCTACGGTCACACCAGATCAGGTGCACCAGCTACATTTTCAGCTGTTTTTTGGCCTCGTGTGGTGTCAGAGAGGTACCTGGGCCCACCCGAGCCCCTGTCCAATTATACCAACAAGTACTAAATCATAATACGGACTCGCTCGAGCCTTCGAAACACCGGTAACAACGTTAAATCTCAAAATCACCCCTCAAACCCCCTAGGACCAAACTTAAGAATTTCTAAGTTCTTGATTTCTATAACAATGCGCCAGACCGACCTATACTTCTTGGAATGACAGCAAATTTTGCAGGTAAGTCAGGAATGACATAACGAAACTATTCCCGGTCTCGGAATTTCGTTCGGACCTCGATAACATAAAATCACGTTCCAAACCAAATTTCAAACTTAAGGAAACTCTATTTCGCTATTTGGCGTCGAAACGCTCCCGGGTCATCCAAAACCCATTCCAGACATACGTACAAGTCCGAAATCATCATACGAAGCTACCAGAATCGTCGAAACTCGATTCCGAGGTCGTTTACTCAAAATATGGACCGAAGGCAAACTTGGCCTTAAAAGCCAGCCTTAAGAAACCAAGTGTTCCTATACTATCCTAAACATTTCCATATCCCGAACCACTTGTCCCTGCAAGTCACAAATCACGATAAGCCGCTACGGAAAATCTTATTTAAAGGAATGGGGTCCGAATACGCAAAACGACCGGTCGGATCGTTACACCCTCAAGTCGGGGTTTACTCATATTATTCAGCGAGCACAGACTATCTTCTCCTGCTACCCGATTACTATCTTTAGGTTGTTACTTAAAGCGCTCTAGTTGATTCTAGTTCGTTTCCTATTCTTGCACTACCCGTCCCTTACTTATGGCCCTGGAGACATTAGGACCTCTATTTGGGATAATTCTAGACTGAGCCTAGGTTGCAAAAAATTATAAAATACTAGGCGACAAGCAAAATAATTAGGACTTTCAAACAAAAGCAAATATGGGCTCATGTTGACCTCCACACATAAAACAACAAATGCACGCAATTCATTTAGCAGACCTTATTAATCTTAAACTTCCTATAGGCAGGATATCTATGCGAAAAGACAGATATACAGAAGCAGTTTCATTCAGGCGAGTGTTTGGACCTATTATTTGCCTACTGATTTTAATGAATATCATATGGGCACTTCAGACAGTGATGCATCACAATTAAAAATCCAGAATTGTTATTAAGTACTATAATCATATTGTCAAAGTGATTGACAGTCGCGATTATATTCAGAACCAATTAGTAGAATCCTATGGGCATGATTTCTACGAGCGTGATGATTGTTATCCTATAAGAAGGATATCTAAGTTCGAACTGGTTTTGATCTTATAGATATTGTATCTATTACTGAACTGATTTTAATTCTATAGGCATGATATCTAATGTTGAACTGATTTTAATCCTATAGGCATGATATCTAATGTTGAACTGATTTTAACCCTATAGGCATGATTTCTAATGTTGAACTAATTTTAATACTATAGGCATGATTTCTAGCATTGAATTGATTTTAATCCTATAGGCATGATTTCTAATTAAACAACATATGGGTAGAAATTTAGACACACTGCCAGAAAACAGGTGAGTCAAATATTGGTCATATAGGCATGATTGCTAACATACTTTATTGGACAAATTAATGTATCCTATATGCAAAATTTCTAGACAAAGCAATTTTAATCCCATAGGCAGGATTTCTAATATGCAAACACAATATAGAATTCATACGATTTTAGCAAAAGATGTTGATAAACAGGATTAACAACACGAATGAAAGCCTATAGGCAGGATTTCTACCCGAATTGGCCAAAGAAAATAAAGATCATTCCCAATTTTACTAGATACCCCGAAATTTGTTTATTACAAAATTCTTACATACTAGATTAGTAAATTACATACTAGTAATGAAATAAAGTATAGGGAGCCTTTATTAGGCCCAAATACACCTGGGTAGCCCAGGCCTTCAAACCATATCAACTTCGAGGATCAATTCATAAGTATAGACAGTCAATGGTGAGTGACTCACCCATATCACATATAGAACCGGGTTTCCAGTGTGTCAAAGTTCCCAAGGTCCTGAAGGACCCAAGACAATGCTCGCACCAGAACCAAATACTCAAAAATGATTCAAAGAAGATTAGGAACCAGTCCCTAGTGTGTCAGAGTTCACCGGAGTCTTATATGGACCCTGAGTAGTGCTCAAACTGGGGTGGTTGAGGATAGAACCTAAAGGACTAAGAGTGGGAGTTTAAAAGGTAGCAGCATATAAAAAGGGGTAAGGATAGATTTAAAACAGTTTTGATTTCTCAGAAGAAGTACATCACAAAGAGTTTAAGACATAGAACATGTAGGCATAATTGCATTAAGAAAACAAGAAAGGTTTGCAAAGTTGTTCATGCTCAAACATACAGTTTAACTAAGTCAAAATCTGGAAAAAGTCTAGTTAAGCTAGGTGTTCCTGCTAGGATTTAGGACAACCTTATTAAACTATAGAAAACCAAATTGTCATGTCACGACCAAAATCGATCGGCCGCGAATGGCACCCGGTACCTTGCTCAACCGAGTACCAACATATTGTATCTCTTCATGTCATACTATCATTAATAACTGAGCCGGAAAGGTGTCGTGGGATAAGTATAATACAACATGTGATACCAACTTAGACATAATACCTACATGCCTATAAGACAAAAATAACCACTCGTATACTGAACAAAGTCTGACAAGGCCATACAATCTTTTACGTACATGACATCTGTCTACAAGCCTCTAAGAATACATAATTTTCATAAAGGTCAGGATAGAGTCCCGCCATACCAATCAATACACGTCTAAATCATACTAACCAAACAAGAAAATGGAGCGCACCAACATCTTCCACTGAGCTGATAACCTACTTGGAGGGCTCTCGACCTGTCTATCGGGACCTGCGGGCATGAAACGCATCGTCCCAAGGAAAAAGGGACGTCAGTACAAACTAATGTACCGCGTATGTAAGGCAGTATATAGAAAGTTGAAATTGAACTGATAATCTGAACATATGCGTACCTGCTGATATTGACTCAATTCTCTTAATATAATAAGTAAAATAGTTGTCCGGACCTATAAGGCTCGGTATATATATAAATGCTCTGTCGTAGTAGGCTCGCTCATAGGCGCTCGATCATATTTGGCTCTGTATCTCAGCCAACTAGGCTCGCTCATAGGCGCTCGGACACAGTAGGCTCGGTATAAGTTACCATCTTATTAGAGGTTGCCCAATAGGGGTCTGCCCATCGATTATAGCTCGATGGTAATGAAAATACTGTATATATAAACTCTCTTCTCTCTTGACTAGAAAAATGAAATATTCAAATGAATATGAAGTCTCGATAAAAAGAATATTGTAACTTACAAAACTAGAAAAATATACGTAAATTCCGGAATATGAATTTTTTTATTATGCTTCGTTATCAAACTCGTGTAATTACGATACCATGCCAAAATGAAAGAAGAGCTTAACCTTAATATACCTGAGTTGATTCTCTTGACAATCCTCTAACATATGTTAATTGCGACAAAACACAGAATAAGTTGTATGAAAAACTCGAAGCAATAACTTTGCTTATCGGGAGAACAACTTGGCTGAAACCTTTTCCTTAAGTGATTAAAATTGATGTAACTATGAAATGGGAAGCTTGGCTGAAGCTTTTAGAAGTGACGTTACTAATTTTGGAAAGTTTGATTGAAATTTTTCGTAAGAGATTATAATGCTAGAGAGCAATTCAATTTTTGCTGAAGCCCTTTTCATTTTGAAGTCACAAGGCTTAATAGCCTTTTCAACCAAAAATGAGATAAGGTTCTATCTCTTTAATATTGCCACCTTGCAAAGTGACTTAAGAGTCACTCAGTGGCCCATACGTGGCTGCAACGTTGGGCTTATCCATTCTCAAATAATGAATTTAATTAGATAATATCTCGTTATCCGGTAATTAATCAATTATTCGTATAATTAAGAATTATTTAAAATTACTTAAAATACTATTTGCTTTTAACACACCTTATACACCTTACTATCATGGCCATGTGGTACCTTGTATGGTACTAGTCCATAAATACCGAGTATTTTAGCTCGAACCATATTTTATCTCAAAATGTCAAACTTTGACAAAAATTCATTTTCTTCGATTTGCTTACCCTATTACATTCACGAATTTACTCATCACTTGTTTGATAAAGCATAATGCTTATAATCTCAAAATAATCTCATTCTTGAACTTATGTCGATTAACTTACGACGAAATTTTAACATACGAAAATGCGGGATGTAAATCTCATTTCCGAACTTCCACCAATTTACTTATTGGCGTTCTTTCACGTATGAAAACATGGGGTGTAACAAGTCAGAATACTCACATGCATCCAAATGAGTGCAAGACATATTAGAATTCAAGTTATCAAAACAAATAAATGACAGAACAGGAAGCCTAGTAACAATACAAGTTTCAAAGATTTAAGACTAATTGACTACTTAACCTTCTAACATTATCCTAAAGATACTCAAATTCAGAACAGGTTCAGAACAACACATAAGATATAGATTAAGCATATTTTCTTAAGAGGATTCATATTATTCAAAATAACCAATCTCAGACTAACAGTATCAACTATAGGGCTAAAAGAGAATTACGTAAACATGCAAAATCATGCTCAGAAAGGGGTTTTAGACATGCTGGATTGTAAACACGGATCAGAACACATAGAAATGAAATGACAAAGGATAGTCACTCACCAATTAAGCGAGCAAAACCAGAATAATACCACAAAGTCGAGAGTCAAGAATATTTGGCATTGACTTTCAGCCGGTCCAGACCAGTAGTAAACGAGAGAGAGCATAGAACCAGAACCCTAAATATTTTAGTGAGAGTATGTTAATTCGAGTCTTTCTTAAGGGGAAATAGGGAAGGCGTTTAAATAGCCTCAGACTAGGATACCAAACATGGAAATAATCAATCTAATTTAAGGGGAAACTCCGAATTATTAAGGAAAGTCAAGAAGAACGCGTATAACAGCAATCAAACAAGTCTGGGAATCACAAGTTCTCGGGGAATAATTAAGGCAGGAGTCATAAATAGATTTGCAGAATCAGTAAGAAAATAAAATAAGAATCGAAGCCCTAATTTTAGGGTAAGTAAATTAGTTGGAATAATCGAAGAAACTAACATGCATATAGACGAATATGGGCAAATATTGAAGAAAACACGTTTAAAAAAAATAAAAGATCATTATAGATCTGAGCCCTAATTTTAGGGCAAAATGAAACTGGTCAGCAAATTCACAAAAACTCGATAGAATGCATATAGACGGATATAAGGGAACATTAAAGAAGATACTTAAAAATAGAACCAAAATAGATCTTAGAGATCTGAGCCATGATTTTAGGCAAAATAAATTAGGCAAACACTTTTTAACGAAAAGGAAAATAGCAGAAAATAGACATGCGGAAACATAAAGGAGGTTTTAACAAAAAATAAGAACAAACTTTAAACAGATCTTAAAAAGATCTAAACCATAATTTTAGGGTAAATAGAGAATCAAACGAATCTCATAGATTCGTACCCCAAGAGGCAAAGAATGAACATAGATGAGAAAAAAAGGATGTTCAAACTAGATTTTGTTCGAAAATGACGAAATCGGCTTGCCATATTCGGCAAGCTACTAGGTTATACCATAATCGAATAGCCAGTAGCGAGACAAGGTGAATAAGATAAGAAAATCATCAATCGATCCCATATCTAGTTGGAATCAAAGAAAGATTAGGGGGTATTAAGGTAACGGCGCTAGGGTTTACAGAGGAGAGGGAGAGAGTATAGAGACGGCGGGGTTGGGTGTTATGGTCTTTAGGATTTGGAGATGGGGATATATGGAAAAGGCGGGGTTATTTGTGAATCGTTGATCATTTGTGTTCAACGGCTGGGATTTAGGCAGGGTTGGGTTGGTTCCGGATTGGGCTAGGGGGTTATGGATTGGGCTAGGTGTTTAGGTAACTGGGCTGGTGGGTTGGTCCGAGATTGGGAATTTTAGGGGCTAGATTTTAAATACCCATTTTAACAAATGAATAATTAATATATAACAAAAATCACTTGTGCATCAAAATGATTTAAAATAATTACTTAACATTATAAAAATATAATAAGTTATTTTTCGTATAAATAATGTAATTATGCACATATATAGGGTTATTATTGCAAAATATGTAATTTTAGCCTAATGATGTGAATATAATTATAATAAATACATCAAAAATATTTAAAGCTTAATATAGATATAATGATGAAAATTAAATGATAAATCATCATGGAAATTATTTGAGATGCAATTAGTAATTATTTATATAACAATTACCAAAGCTTTGAGCAGGGATCACTTTGAAAGAAACCTCTTAGAGCTTGGTTTAATCAAGATGGATTAAAATATTCTTGACTTCCCTTAATGATTGGCTATGTTTTAATAATTTGTTCTTTGAATAAATGTGTTGAATAATGTCTAACTTAGTCTTAGATTGTAACAAGTATGCATGCATGACATTAATTCTAGGGCATGGTGAGTAATTTGATTGAAAAAGTCGGGACAAGAAAAGGTTTCCCAGCCAAGATTGAGGAAATTAGTCAAATAAACTGGTTGTTTGACACCAGTTATGTACCCCTTCTTCAACTAATTATTTTACTTCATTGTTAGACTGCCACATCATTTAAACCAGGTTCCCACCCTTTTGCTTGTACTCCATGAACCAATCACTCTAACCCCAGCAAATTAAAGGTGGATCATGTTCCAAAACCGTCAAGTCATAGGGTAATCATGATTGATTCAAGTTTGCATGCAACCAGGACCAATATCCTAAACTTACCTACACACTTCTCTGCCGCCCAATTAAATCATCTAACTACCATCTTTCAAATTTTGAAATATGATAGTTTCCCTTCTCTCCCATTTAGAGCTATATTAGGATCAATTAAAAGGAAAAATCAAGGCTAACTGTCACATCATCCGCTAAAAACCCCTCTCCTCTCTCCATTTCCCTCTAATCTGATCAAAACCCATTGAAGAATTTCCCAATTTTGAACAAAAAGAAAACCCTAGTTCTCTTCTTCTTTCAGAATCACAGAACACACTGCAATGATGAACTCATCTTGCAAAGTTCACTCCGAAATTCCTACCTAACCTTACTGCATCTGTTTCCACAACCACCCAAGTTGAATCTACCTAAGAACCATCCTCCCCACCAAAAGCCCCAAAGTCTTTCATTGGATTGATTGATTACTCTGATGAAGAAGAGAGTGAAGGATCCGAGGGTGGAAACCGAGTTGTGGAGGAGCCACAATTTGAGGGAAAAGCAAATATTGAATGTGAATAAGAGGTTGGTACTGTACAAACAGACGAAGTTGCTGATGAAAAATTGAATAAGGAAGGGGATGTTAGGATTCAAGAAGATGTAGTGGAGGCTAGTAAGTTGGTAGCAGAAAAAGAGGGCGAAGAATTTGTTGATGATGCGAGTAAGGAGAAGTCGGAATAGATAGTGGGAGAACCAGGGGAGAGCGTAAATGCTAGAGAAGAAGCACCAGAAGCTCTTGGACAATAACCAAGTTCTTCTGCTACTGGTGAGGGAGAACTTGCTGTTGTATGAGATGTTGAAGTAGTGACTGGGAAATAGGCAAGTCAGGTACCTAATTCTTTGAACACTAAGCCACAAAAATATGAGTCTTATGACTGGACTGACACTGAAGAAGAATAAGAGGAAAAGTGAGTAGAAGCAGAAGTTGAGAAAAAGAGTAGTGATGATACTATTGATGAGACTGTGGTAAATTTAATTGCTAGGATGAGGATGAGGAAGCAAGATGAGGAGAAAACCATCCCTAAGACGGTAAAGGATATTGCAAAGAAAGAAGTCTTGCCTCTTGGGTCTATCAATTTTAGGGGAAGAACCCATAATAAGAGGGAAAAGTAAGGTATCACTTGAGAAAGCCCTGGAGAAGAGCAAGAAAAATAAGAAAGAAAGAAAGAGGTTCAGAATGATTAACGAGTCTGATATGGAAGAAGTTGATTTGGTGAGCAGAGAAGAGGATGAAGAAGAAGAAGAGAAGGGGGGAGTCACTCTTCAAAGAAAATGGAAGAAGAGGGCTAATTCATCTTCATCCACTCATAAGGAAAAATCTGTCAAAAAGAGAAAGGTTGCAGTCTCTGAACCAGAAGTGAAATGAACCAGTTCCAAACGCAGGAAAAAGACTCAGATAAAAATTACCATTGTTGGAAGAGAAGAATGGTTTGCTGGGTTGATAAACAATTGACCCTGATGTGTTGACAATGTTTGGAATGAAGGAGTTAATGGAGAAGTTGGAGGTCCAGGGGTGGACGCACTTGTTCCTTTGCCCACTCCCAGTCATATATGGTGAAACAATGATTTATTTTTACATGAACTTTAAACTGCTGGAGAATGATACAGTGACTACTAAAGTCAGGGGAATTAGAGCCGTCAAAATAGACTTGGCCCGTGATGCCAGCCCAACCCAGCCTACCACTTGGTAGGATTGAGCTGGGAGTTTTTGAGCCCATTTAAAACTTAGGCTTATAAGCCTGGCCCAAGTCAGCCCGCTGGCCCTTTAGGCTTGACCGAGCCTGGGCCTAGGCCGGTCCGTGGGCCAAAAATTAATTAAATTTAAATTAATTAACTATTAAATATTTAAAATTTAAAAAAGGTAACAACTAAAAAAAATTATTAACTATAATTTCCATTCATCAACCCTAGATTGCTCATTTAGTATTCCATATCAACTACTCCCTCCGTTCCTATTTATGTTAACCTATTTACTTTTTGGTTCGTTCCAAAAAGAATGACCCCTTTCTAAATTTAGAAATAATTTTGGTTAAACTTACAATTCTACCATTAATGAGAAGATTTTATAATCACACAAATACTCTGGGCCCCTTTTTGACTTGTTTAGGACCACAAATTTTAAAAGTCTTCATTTTTACTTAAACTTCGTGCCCAGTCAAACAGGTTCGCATAAATTGAAACGGAGGGAGTAGAATTTAGTTTTTTTTACATGTACGTAATATGATAAAATTAGTTTTACTTTTGCTTAACTAATAACAAACTCAAAAAGTTTTAGATGGTCAACAATAATATTTCTTCAGAAGAAAATATTACTTTAAGCGGCCAATATGACCTCACGAAAAATATTTAAGGATTTAAAGAAATTATTTTTCTAAAAAAATTGAAAGGTCCGCCCGCCTAGCCCGCGGCCCTCTTATGGTTGGGTGGGACTTGCTACTTTAAGGCCCATTCATATGGCGGTCTAGCCCGTCCTAGCCCACCAAATTTAAAATCCCACGAGGCTTGGGCTGGGCTAACCCTTTTGACATCTCTAAGGGGAATAGACCTAGTTCTTGATGCTAAGATACTGGGAGAAATTCTGAATGTGCCAGTGGAAGGTTTTGACACTTACGTGAAGCGTGAGTGGCCTAAGTTGGGCGAAAGAAAGATTTCATGTACTTGACCAACACGCAGGGAGAAGTGGACTACTAGGAAGGTAGGAAAGGGAAGATGGAATTGGTTCGCAAGCTGTTATTTGAGCTTGTGAACAAATGATTGTTTTCTCGTTTTGAAAGGAGGCATGAGACGGCCTACTTGGATTTGGCAGTGATGGAGGTCCTTGATAAGAACATGCCAACCAACATCTCATCTACAATGGTGAAATATATGGCAAGGGCTGCTGATAAGGAAAGGCGTATTCATGCTCTGCCCTATGAATTTTTGTTGACCGGGGTGTTTGAGCACTTTAAGGTTCCCCTCAGAGGTCCTAGAAAGGGGACAAAGAAGGACGTGTTTGATGAGGAGGCCCTGAGGGAATGTGATTGTGTTGCTCGAGCACCTGGAACCAAAAGTAAGTGCATTGTCACTAACCTAATGAAGGAATCAGTTGCTGCTAATGAGGAAAAAGAGAAGCTGGAAGGAGAAATTGCCTTACTAAACGAGGTAAACAGGAGGCTGAAGGAGGAGAAGAAGAAAGAGCAAGATGCCTCTGCTTCTAGAATTGACAGACTTCTGGGGCTTATCCAAGGACAACCCTCTTCCAGCAAATAATTTGGTCCTTAGTTCTCTTAGGTCCCTTAGTTTACCCTTAGTCAGTCCTCTGTCATGCAACCCCCTCTATGACTAGTGTCTGGATTTGTTTTTTGTTTTTTTTTATTTAATATTTTTGTTAGTTTGACGAGTTTGTTTAACCATCTTTTGGTATGGGACCTTTTAGGCTTAATGTGATACATGGCATGACAAATCATAAATAAATAAAATTTACTGACTTTTGGCAAAATTGTGTGTCTAGGCTAAGTTTTACTTGATTACTCATGCATGCTCCTGGTGATATGTACGTGTTAGCGTAGCCCCAACGACCATGAGTTTTACATTACTACATCTCTCATTGACCACAGTGACTTACTATTTCTTTTATAAAGTCAAAAGAGGAAAGCTAGATTTGTGCTTCATACCTGGTTCTTGAATTCCACTTGGACTAATAAAGGAAAATACTCTTGAGTTGTCTGTTTGTAGGTTTTAGAAAGAATTATGCCTAGACATATACATAGTTGCAATGAATGAAATGCGAGTCCTTTACACTTGTGCAAACATGGACAAACTGAAAAAGAGTATTATGAATGAAACTGGTTCTTATGCTAAAGACTAACAAAAATTGAGCAAGCAGTTGACTGGTTTGCACATGGGTTTATCATTATCAAAAAGGAGAATTTGTTGACCAAAGCATATATTATATTTTGATGATTAACAAACATTGTATGAGAATCAGGTTTCATGTTCTAGTTTTTATCTGTTGCTAGGCTGTTGTGCAGATAAGAAAGATGAAATTCAAGTGAACTTGGTTTGTAGCAGTCCAACGAAAGAAAGCAAGTCAGATGCAAAAGGCCAGAATTCCCATACGAGTAGGGATTCCCAGACATCCTATCCATGTCTTAAAAGGAATACGCGTTTTGGTAGACTTTGGGTATTAAAGGGAATATGTGTTTATGGGAAATACTCGTAGAAAGAAAAAGGTTGAAAAGTTAGAAAAAATTAAGGAAACCAAGTCTACATAGGAGAGGCTACTCTGAACCGAAATACTCTAACTTTTGGACCATTAATTGAAGAAGACTTTCGGCCAACATTGTGCCTACAGAAAAAAGACCTTTTTCCATACTTCACGACTACTGCTATTGAGAAATCGTGAGAATACTTTTGACAATAGCAAGCAAAATAAAAAGGTGCTTCTGAAGATTCAACTCAATCAACTAAAGATCTAGTTCTTGAAGATTAAGGTGCTCGTGCTCTTTGGTTGTTAGGTTGAGTCTCGTATTCTTAATTATAACCTAGCTACTTTCATAGAAGTGGAATAGTAGGTTATTGTTGAAATATTATTTTGTAAGCATTCTAGGCTAAGTGTTAGTCTGGAAAGAGGTTGCTACAATTGTGTTGATTGTACGAGTTAGGGTACTAGAGTTAGTCCCCTTAGTTATAGAGTCATAACCTAAAACTGCTCTTTGATGTTAGTGGAAATTGGAGGAAAATTCTACTGGGTAGGTCGTAATTTTTACTCCATTGAGCGAGGAGATTTTTCATATAAAAATCTATGTATTGATTATTTTTCCATAATGTCACAATCCAATTCCCACCATAAGTTGCGATGGCGTCCAATGATACTTTTCGGCAAGACAATGGTAAACCTCCAACTTATTTATACATCCTTAACTTTTAAAATCAGGAATTACATTAAGTAAATGGAATTTAATTTGGAAATCATATGTCCTACCTTACAAAATCATAGAGTGTGAATAAAACATAAAGCGAAATGATAATAACATTATGTACAACCGTGAACATCTACTAGAAGCCCCCAAAATCTGGTGTCACAAGTGCATGACCAATCTAGTAGAATATACAAAATCACTATAACTTTTGTCTGGAATAATATAGACAAACAACATAACAAGAAGGAGACTCCAGGTGTTCCAGATCAAAGCATGGAGAACGGCTTACCACTAAGTCTCTGGATAGTGTGTCTACGCACCCGAATGACCATCTTAAGTACCTGCCTCAGCACCTACACAATTAATAAAGAAGTGTAGTGTGAGTATGTAAATCAATGCATACCAGTAAGTATCAAGTATAACATCGAAGAAGTAGTGATGAAGGATCGACATCGACACTTACTAGTGGTCCAATAACAGTGAACATAAGGTAGACATGTATGAAACACAACAAGTAGCAATGACACAGATAAATATCAATAATAATATTCTCAAACACGAATAATTATGAAATCACTTAATACCGTAACCTGCCTCGAAGGCACAAGACCAACAAATATCAATACAAAATCAAATCTCAAGTATTACACATGAGTCTGCCAAAGCGAATGACCCGACCCCATAAGAGTGGTGTTATACATTACTGCCAAGGAGAATAGTCCGGTACCATAAAAATAATGTTACACAATCCCATTGAGGCGAACAACCCAATCCTGCAGAGCCAAGTGGCCCAACCCCATAAGAATAGTTCACAACACTACTGAGGCGAACTACCCAATCCCATAAGAATAAAGAAACTTTGTCACCCGCGAAGATACGTACGAGTCGAGAAGACACAAAACTATCGTTCATCAAATATTCCACAAATCTTAAGTAAGAGGTTGCACCAATATATTTATTATAGTCTCAAATCTCAATTATAAATTCAATTAATCAAATAAATAAATTTAATTTAACTAGTAACAATTAAGACATGGTGTAGGTATAAATCTACCCCTACATAAACATGAATCTAGCTACGCACGGACTCTCATCACCTCGTATGTACGTGGCATCCAACAAGTAGCACACAACAATTGAAATGCCTACGAGGATATTTTCCTCTTGCAAGATTAGGCAAGAGACTTACCTTTCTTCCAAGCCCACTACTCGGCTCCCAAACCTCATTAGCCGCCTCAAATCAATGCCGAGTAACCCAAAAGTAAGCAAAGGACACATAAACTAATTAATATATGCTCAAAAGCTCATAATTTAACTATTAGAGTAATTTTCCAATCCAACTTGAAAAGTCAACAAAAGTCAATCATGGACCCATGTGCCTGAATTCCCAAACTTTCGAAGATAAATGTTACCTATGTCATTACGAACTCAAATATATAACTTATACCAAATTCCATAATAAATTTTGTGATCAAATTTCATTTTTACTAAATCCTAGATCTTTCAACAAACTTCCAAAATTTCACTATTTGTTTTGTTAAAATCCTTACATAATCTATGTATTAACCCACAATCGGTAGAAATTACTTACCATATGATGTTTGATGAAAATCCCCCTCCAAAGAGCTCCCAAATCGCCCAAGCCAAGTGAAAAGTAAGGAAAAGCAGCCCCAAGTCCCGAATTAAAACATGCATTCTGCCCAGGTGTTACCCTTCGCGATCGCGGAGCACAATCTTGATTCTGCCCTCAATTTTCCCTCCGCGAATAGGACAAGAGCTCTCGCGAACGCGAAGGCTTCCAAGCTGGACACATCGCGAACACGAGCCCTCTGTCGCTAACACGTACGCTCCACTGCAATGCCCCCAATAATTTCTCTTCCGCGATCGTGGAATATCCCACATGATCGCGTCGACCACCTCACTCCCCTGGCCCTCGCCCCCAACTTGTCGCGTTCACAACTATAGTCACGCGAAGTACTGGCGGGCCAAACACCGCGATCGTGATGCCTACTCCGCTATCGCAAAGCACAAAACCCCCTCAGCCCCTCACAACTCTCCATAATTACGAGACCATCTCCGGGATCACGATTCACACCAGGCACCAGCAAAATCTACAAACTTCAACCTTACTCCTGGTGGTCCGAAACTTACCCGAGCCACCCGAGACCCCGTCCAAATGTAACAACAAGTCCATAAACATATTGCAAACCTACTTGAAAAACATAAAATAACATCGAAACCAAGAATCGCACTGCAAAAACAAATTAATCAACTTCTATACTTCAAACTTCTTTCAACTAACTTCGAACGCGATGAATCATACTTAGACAACTCGGAATAACACCAAACTTCGCACACAAGTATGATATGACAAAATGAACCTACTCCAGGCTCGAAATGCCAAACGGAATTCGATAGCACCAAATTCTACCTTAAGTCAAACTTAGAAAATTTTAATACCTTCAAAATGTCGACTTTCAACTATAAACACTGAAACGCACACGGTCCATCCGAAACTCGATTCAAATATATGCCCAAGTCCAAAATCGTCATACGAACCTATTGGAACCTTTAAATCTCGATTCCGATGTCGTTTACTCAATGTGTTGGCCACTTTAGGCCACTATTATGGAACTAAGTGTTGCGGATTCAACCCGAGCCCTTCCAAAACCAAATAAACCGTCCCCACAAGTCATAAAATAGGAAAAGCAAATACAAGAAGTCTTAAATAGGGGAACATAGATCTAGAAAACAAAACAACGACCGATCGGATCGTTATACGCAATTATTTCTGTTTGTATCTGTTCGAATAGTACAAAGAATCAGGTTTTTTGAAAATGCAACGGAAGACACAATTCAACCCCTTCTTGCGTGCAAGTGTAGTCTAAATAATAATACCTCTCTTACGCCGGTCACCTTAGTTTTTCTGTCAATTTAACTTTTGAATAAAATATTCCTTATAACGTTACTGACTTACTGTTAGATGCATTCTTTACTATCATTTTATTTTTATTATTTATGTTATATTGTTTAAGTAATGTATTATTTAAGTTAAAGATTCTGTTCCCTTTTCAAGGATGCTTCCATAAACATCAATGATTAAGTATCTACTCCTCCAACAAATATAAAATACGAAAAAGAGAAGTTACACAAGAGTGCCCAATAATTAAAGTCCAGCTACTTCCTACCTGGATACAGATTCATTAGCTCCATTTTTACAAGACTATAGGCTAGAAAAAGGAGTAGCCTTTATGTCAAACCACACATGGCTGAGTAAGCATTAATGATCGGTAGCTCAAAGTAAGGTAGAAAAATAGTTTTCTTTTCGATACGGTTTTCAGTATTTATATATATTGGGTTTTGACTGAATTCAGATTCACACGGAAAACTTTTATGTTATCGGGTAAAACGCTCCTAAATACTGGTAAGTGAAAATGATTACCGTTTTCGGAGACTAACTGTAGATGAATAGGAGAATATGAAAATATTTACGTAATAAAACGGAATATGCTTTGAAATATTATGATGATGCAGTAATAATCCAATTTCGTGATATATTTGTCTTACTAGCGTGTAATACAGTTTTGTGAAGAAAAGATCTATATATATGGAGTAATTATTTGGTATCGTTTTCATCGACTGTGTAAAATTTCAATATCTCAAAAAATCAACATTTTCTTTTTAAAACTTTATAGGCTGGCGAAAGCATTTTTTTTTTTTGGACTCCTTAGTAAAATATAGAGCAGAAATATATCAAACTAAAGAAGCAAAGGGGCAATTATGATAGTAACATTGTTAGATTATTGATTCGCGGCCATACCAGATATTAAGACACAATTATGCAATCAATCTAGAGTTAAAATTTAAGAAAGTGTACTGTTCAACTCCATCGATTCAACAGCGATAACAACGGCGATTAAGTGCGCTCTCACAACCCAGAGAACTTGACCGATGGGACGTCTACATTTACCACATATTCAAGAGGCAAAATACGCTAAGATTTTCTAATAGCTAGGGAAAGGGGGTTGGCCTCTATTTATAAAGAGTGCCTACCCATCACAGGCCAATAGTTATTGGGCCTCACTTATCCACACACACAATATTTAGTATTAGGCATTTTATTTATCCACCACTTGGGCCACATCACTATCCTTTCAGACTATAGCCAATTAACGTAAGTCCAAATTCTAATATTCTCCCACTTAGACGCCAACATTAATTGAGGACAAGAAAACAATTTTAAAACCTTTAAGTTTTAAGAAAATCATTTTGAAAAAAGGTTTTAGACTCTACAGTGGCCATACTACTCACATAGCCAAGGATATAATGACCCATATAACAATCCATCCAGCCTCAATAGAGAAGACTAACAATGAATCGTAGCAGGCATCACACCATTTTAAGGTATGAATTCTATCTACGACCACCTATACTAGAATTTTTATCAACATGGATCAAACATATGTGCTAAGCATATTATCTTTCTAATCAAGGTGAATAGATTCACACCTCTTAGAAAGAAATAACCCTCCAAGTGATATAATAATCATATCACCTCAGGAGCCTTCAAATTAAATGATACTAAAATTATTTCACCTTAGGAGATTTTCCTTGTGCCTTACCCGGGATAATCAAGGCAACAAGCAGCAAAACTCAAAGATATCATGAGTTTATGCAATATCCAATTGAAAATAATAAATAATTAAATTATCATGTTAGTCAATAAGCATAATAAATATAAAATAACACAAGCTTGCACAGATAGAGATTTTATTAAAAGCAATATTTCAGTCAGCAATTACAAAATAACTCCCACTGACTAAAGCACATAAAAAAAACTCTAAAATACCCGTGTTTTAGCATGTTCATTAAATACTACAGGCCTAAGACCTTTAGTCAAAGGATCAACCAATATAGATTCTGTTATAATATGTTCAATACGTATATCACCTTCTTTTACCATGTCTCTAACCTTAAGAAAATTAAGGTTAACATGCTTAGAGCCTCTTGTTCGCTTGTTATTCTTAGAGAAGAACACAGTTGCACTGTTGTTACAAAAAATAGTCACAGACTTATATATAAAATTCACAATTTGCAATTTAGTAAGAAAATTCTTCATCTAGACAACATGTGAAGCAGTCTCAAAACAAGCAATAAACTCAGCTTCCATTGTAGATGTAGCAGTGATGCTCTGTTTCTCACTTTTTCAAGAAATAGCACCTCCAGCCAACATAAAAATATACTCAAAAGTTGATTTTATAGTATCTTGACAACCTGCAAAGTCAGAATCTGAATATACTAGCAGGTTTAGATTATCAACTTTTTTTGTACACAAACATGAAGTCTTTGGTGCGTTGTAGATATCTCATGACTTTCTTTGCAGCCACCCAATGTGCCCAGGCAACATTAGAAGAAAATCTTCCCAACATATTAACAGCAAATGATATATCACGCCTTGTACAAACATGTATGTACATCAAACAGCCAACAACACTTGCACATGGCACATCTCTCATAGTTCTCTTTTCAACATCATTTTTCGGACATTAATCCTTGCTAAGTTTGTCTCCTTTTACAACAAGTGCAACACCATGTCTACAGGCTTGCATATTAAAAGTTTTAAGAACACTCTTAATGTAGGAAAGCTGTGATAAACCCAATAAACCACGTGACCTATCTCAATTTCTACCCCCAAGAACAAAAGAGGCTTCACCAAGATCATTCATATCAAAGGACCTAGACAAAAAAAATTTGGTCTCATTCATCAAGCCCACTCATTTGTGGCAAGCAGAATGTCATCAACATAGAGAACCATAATAATAAAATTACCATTAGCTATTTTAAGATAAACACATTCATCAAGCATATTCTCCAGAAATTTAAATTTTGTAATAATTTCATCAAATTTCAAGTACCACTTCCTGGAGGCTTGTTTAAGCTCATATATAGATTTGCTAAGCTTGCACACTAGATGTTCTATACCAGCTTCTTTAAAGCCTTCAAGTTGAATCATGTAAACTTCTTCAAGCAGACTCACACTTAGGAAAGCAATTTTAACATCCATCTGGTGCAACTATAAATTAAAATAAGCCACAAGAGCCATAATAACTCTAAATGCATCCTTGGGTGAAACTGGAGAAAATGTTTCTTTATAATCAATACCTTCTTTCTGAGTGTAACCCTTACCAACCAACATTACTTTATAACAGTCTATGTCTCCCATGAAGTCTCTTTTAGTTTTAAACACCCATTTGGAACCAATAGGCCTAAACCCTATATGCAATTTAACTAACTCCCACACTTTATTGCGTTCCATGGAGCGCATTTCATCTTTCATTGCCTCACACCATTTATCAACAAATGGAGAGGAAATAGCTTGAGCATATGATAAAGGATCAATCAGCTCTCCACTATCACTAAGATTATCAGTCACATACACAATAAAATCATCAGAGATAGCAGACCTTCTTTCTCTTTGTGACATGCAGAGTGATTCATTGTGTACATTTTGCTCAGGAATTATGGGATCTGCGTCGTTGTTTCCTTGATTCTCCCTCTCATGAATAGGTTGGTTTACCACCTTTTCATGTACAATAGGTACAGGGACAATGACTTCCTTCTCTTTCAAAGAAATTTCCTTACCACATGAATAATCACAATCACAAACATTATGCTCAAGAAATTTTGCATTAATAGCCTCAATGATCATAGTGCCACGTTAAGGAAAAACATAAAACCTTTAGAGTGATCAGGATAGCCTATAAAGAAACAACTGATAGTTGTTTTAATATCAGTTTTCTTTTCCGTGGGTGAATAAATACGAACTTCAGCTGGACATTTATTAGTTCACAGCTATAGCAGAGATTAAGACACAATTATGCAATCAATCTAGAGTTAGAGTTTAAGAAAGTTTGTCGTTCAACTCCATCGATTCAACAGCGACAGCAACCGGCGATTAAGCCTGATACCATCTTCCACAATCCACTAGCTACGCGCTCTCACAGCCCAGAGAATTTGACCGATGGGACGTCCACCTTTACCACGTATTCAAGAGGCAGAATACGCTATGATTTTCTAATAGCTAGGGAAAGGGGGGTTGACCTCTATTTATAAAGAGTGTCTACCCACCACAGGTCAATAGTTATTGGGCCTCACTTATACACACACAAAATATTTAATATTAGGCCTTTTATTTATCAATCACTTAAACCATGTCATTATCCTTTCAGGCTATAACCAATTAACGTGAGTCCAAATTCCAACAAACATCAACAACCCAAACTTGGCTTCCTAATCTTTTAAGTCTTTTTATGTTTTGATTATTTTGTGCAGAGAAAAGAAGGAAAAAGAAATTAAATTGGCGATGATGTTTAATTAGTTTGCACAAAACCCTATAACTATTGGGTTCTGGCATATGTCCCTCACTTGCAGATAAATGGAATCAACTTTTAAAAAAAAAGGAGAGGTTGCTATTGGTTTTGCAAAGTCAATGGAAGCATATGCTTTCAATTGATAACTTAGGTAGGCCTATATAAATGACAAAAACAAGAAAAGTGATAGTGGCAAAAAGAAAATGAAGAGGACGACACCAAATGACACACTCACCAAACATACTTATTATTGTGGTGTATTCCAATTTTACTGATCAGCATTTCGCTATGGTATGATAAAAGGAGCAGCGGGCATCTACGATTAAACTAAAGCTTCATCATGCTTCATAAGGAATTCAAATCCAACTATGTTGTTGTCTGATTTTGATTGGTCGGAAATTTGTCATTGATAAAAGGCAAAATCACTCTATTCTATTGCACCAAAACCACTAAACTATTATTTGTACTGTTATACAAAAATATTATTCTATTTTAAGCATCACAATAAGTTACTAATTATTTTTTTGTAACTAAAAAGTCATCGAGTTTATTTTGAAGTATTAGAGAAGTCATTAGTAAGAAATAAAAGAGGTATTTAATACTATGATAATTGAACAAAGTTGAGTGACTTTCAATTAAAGAAAATTATTTTATTTATTGAGTTTCTGCGATACGTAGGCGAATTAAAGTTGAATAGTTGGCTTCTAAAATAATTTATTGATTTTCTGTAATGTTTAGACAAAATTGAGTAATTTTTGTTGTTACAGAAATAATTTAGTAATGTCAATTTAAGTTGAGTGACTATTCGTGAAATTACTTATGATATTTAGGGATCAGAATGGCAATTACACCTATTGTAACCAAATTACCGATCTGCACTAATATTTTTTATGGGGTAATTTTTGGCATCTATCGTTGTTTGGCCATTTTACTATTATTGATCACAAGAATAATGCACTTCTTTTCTTGAAATGTTCATCGTTGGATTACAATTTGAATTATTTTTTATGTATTATGATAGATTCCCATAATTGTTGACTAGCTTGACTCTTATTTTTTTGGTAACTAACTTTATATTAATCACCAGAAATCAACATTACAATACCATAGCCCGTTTAACACAACTAGCTACCTAAAAGAAATCACCACAAGCCTAAGCTGAGTTAGCAAAAAACTGTAATCAAATCTAGCTAACCAAGCTAGAACAACATTCTATCTAACAAGTTTTGGACACCATGAGATGCTCAAACATTGGACAAGCAGGCAATTTCTCTAGCTATATTCTTGATTTCTTTTCGAAGATACTCTGATTTCTGTCCATTCAAACGGCATAGACACATTCTGCATAAACACTTTTGAAGATGTGAGCTTGTTGAGTCCTCTCTTTTGCATTATGGATTATCCAAGCTACATGTTCGTCCCATCCAACGGCCGGCCCTGCTGCTTCTGAAGTCATAGGAGAATCCTATTTCACATTGCTCTGGTGAAATTACAGTTCATAAACAAATAATTTCTACTATCAGGATGAGTATGACACATGACACATTCTAAGTCAACATTTATGCCCCATTTTGCTAGCCTATCAGTAGTGAGAAGATTGTCTTGTAGCTGCAACCACATGATCAATTTGGCCTTAAGTCAAGCATCACTCTTGTACATCACACATTTTCAGAGTACTCTAGGGTAACTAGGTAGCAGCTGCTCATAAATTTGTTTGGTCATGCTGCCTGGCTGCACTTGCAACAAAGTTTGTCGTGCTTCCAAGATTTCCCTCGTGACCCAACAAGCTTGTTAGGGAACTCTGGTTGTGGTGAGAGGCTGGCCTTTGAGGTAGAACTCATGGATCCATTTGATATATAATTTGTCATCTTTATGAGCAAGGTCTCAATGTGTCTTAGTCAGAGCAGCTCTATTCCAGATCTTTATGTTAAGGAGGTTTAAACCTCCAAAAGTTCTGGGCAAACACATCTTTTTCCCTAGAAACAAGGACCTTTTTTTTATAATACTTTCAGTGCCCGACCACTCAAAACTTCTACAATATGCATTAATCAGTTTAAGAACCTTAACTGAAATTTGAAACAACTGAGACCAATATGATTTAACTCCTAAAAGAACAGATTGCACCAGTTGAACTCTCCCAGCATAAAAGAGCTTCTTAGTTGTCCTAGGAAGTAATTCTGGCCACTATTTTCTTTATTAGAGGTTGCCACAAAATAATGGAGATCTTTTTAGTGGATAAGGGATTCCCGGATACCTAATAGGTAACTCACCGACAGGAATGCCAAGGTTATGTACAATTTTATCTCTTTTCACCTGATCAACTCCACCAAAATAGATAGAGATTTTCTGTAGATTGGCTTGTAACTCTGAAGCTTCTAAAAATTGCTTGAAAGCTTGGGGAAGTGCATTAACTGAATTCAGGTCACCTCTAGAAAATAACAATAAGTCATCTGAAAAGCTCAGATGAGTGATCTTCAATTCAGCACATCTAGGGTGAAAGTTCATGTAATTTCCTGCTCAACTATTACATAGCCATTGCAAATAGATAAGGAGAGATGGGTCTCCCTATCTAAATCCTTTAATAGTATCAAATGACTTTGTAGTTTCCCCATTTACCATCACAGTATAATTAATAGTTTGCACACATTTCATTATCCAAGAAATAAACCTGTCAGGGAACCCCTATTCACTCATAACTTTCTTCAAATAGGGCCATTCTACCGAGTCATAGGATCTGTAAATCAATCTTCACCAAACATCTGGGAGAAGCATTTTTCCTTCCATAATCTTTGACCAATTCATAGGCAAAAATAATATTATCTGAGATTTTCCTTCACTCGTGCTTGAGCATCACAGATGATACTAGGCTTAACTTTCTTAATCCTAGCAGCCAAGATTTTTGCTATGATCTTATACAATATAGTGCAACAATCAATTGGTCTATACTCCTTTATTGTCATAGAACGAGGATTATTTGGAATTAAAGTGATCGTAGTACAGTAATAACTTTAAACATTTTCCCCGATGCAAAGAATTGTTTAATTGCCAACGTCACCTCATCCTTCAATATTGGCCAAGCTTGTTTAAAGAAATAAGGGTTGTACCCGTAAATACCTGGATCTTTATCATCCTCTATGGCTTATAATACAGACCATACATCTTGGTCAGTAATATCATCACTTGGCTCCCTTCTTTGTGATTAAGAGAGGGTTAGACCTTTCATCATTGTGAACCTGTTAACTGTTGGGATTGAAGGGGAAATTGTACCCATAAGGAATTTATAGAAAGCAATAATTTCCTCATTTATAGCTAGAGGATCAGTCAGTTTTGCACCGGTAAGGTATGTAAGATGTAGTATTTGCTTCTTTTGTGTTCTGTCCTTAACCAAAGATGAGAAATACTTGGTATTTGCATTCTCAAGTTTTATCCATTTTTCACGAGCTTTCTACCTTAGAGCACTTTCTTCCACAAGTGACCATTTCTCCAAATCAAGTAAGATATGTTTCTCTTTTCCCAAGAGCTGGTCAATACATTGAGCATTTATCATCTCCTGAGTTAGCTGTAGTTCATCTCGAGTTAGGATAATTTTCTAAGAAATACTCTTGAATTCTGTTGTCACGCCCCAACCTTGGGGAGCGAGACTGACGCTCAACAAAGATACTGCGGTCAAGCAATCCTGCATAATGTCGTCTACCCAACTCACCCATGAATAAAGAGAATAATACATTCCATTAATTAGACAGTAAGAAGTCATGTGAACAACACCAGCTCATTGCCATATGTTACATCATTAACAAGTCTCCAAAATAGTACACTATACAATCATAGTTGAAGTGGAACAGGTGATACAGTTACAACATTTTAGTTCAACCTTCCTAAAATAAGATACAACTCACACCATGTCTACGGAGCCTCTAACAGAAACAAAAGAGAGCTACGACGGTGCCGGAAATAAGGCCCCGCCTATACCTCAAAATACTATGTACCAAGGACAAGAGATACATGACCCTGAAATGAAGTGGGGCTCACCAAGTCAATTGATGAGAGGGTCTGTTGCTCACTGATCAATACCACCTGCTATGGAACCACCTGCATCCATTAAAGATGCATCGCCCTCGGTAAAATGGATGTTAGTACATATGGAATAGTACTAGTATATAAAACTAAACACCCTCTCAACACAACGAGTAACAGTAAACAGAAAAGGAAACATGAAATCAATAAGAGACTCAAACAGTATCAAGGTGTCAAGTTAGGGGAAAGGTAAATTTCAAGTATGTTCCAATCTTTTAAAGTTGGGAGATCTTTAGCACCGATACACCACCGTATTTTTAGCACGGGGTCCGATCTCATCCCGATCGGCTAAGCCATCTCACCCCGAGACATCCACTCACAATACCACCATGTGCACGACATGGCATCCGATCTTAGCCCGATCCTCTATGCCTTCTCACCACAATGTCGTGTGGGTCGACATCACATCACATCTCGCTAGAAATAATCTCATCCCATTTAAGAGGAAACATCTCAACACATCAATCTCATCCCATATAAGGGGAAAAAACCACATCACATTAATATGGATTTACCCCTCAATCGCTCCTACCCCGACACTTGTAGTTTTGGAGTTACGTTATTTTGACCTACCCTTCCTTTGTGACTAAACGATACTTCCAAAGCATTTATTATTTAAAGAATTCACCACTCATTTCCTAATATTTTACATATCATTCATGGTGTCGTCACCAATGGCCATAACACGATATCATTCTTGGCACGTTGGCCACACGTCATATTTCATGCTCTTTCTTTCACTTTTAAATTTCATCACGGATACTCAACAAAACGGCTTTTCAAATTAAGACTATAAATATACATGTGGGAAAATAAGGGTGTTAGGCACATGTAGATTTCTTATGCAATTTGGCATAACATCTTCGAACATGACTTGAAGTCACAACAGTTATAATCATTTGGACACCAAGCTTATTCGGAATAGCAAGTTTAAAATGAACAACTCGAAACTTACATGAACATTGTGGGATATAATTCTAAGAGTGAAGTTTAAGGAACATACCTCACCTTAAGCTTTCTTAAATTACTACAATGTTCGGAAATATTACCCACTTTGATCTATTTATAAATACAACAAAATGGTACACAAATTAGGAAGAAGTTCATGGTTCCAGCCCATTTGAGCATTTTATCAAACACTAGGTGGACATTATGATTTTTATCTTCTCCTATGGTGGATTTCCTTCACCCCACAACCCAAGGTCTACCCTTTTGAGTTCAACTACCTTCCCACAACTCATGATTGTACATGCATGCATAGATACACTCTCACACCCAAGAATCACACTCCTCATTAACTATCTTCTACCCCAAATTCGAAATTGAGACTAGGATGTGGAACCTTACCTCTTGGATGAAGAACTTGTGAGCTTCTCCTTTAAAATCTTCCAACTTTTGAGCAAGAATTGGTGAACAATTAGCTTAGGAGCTTTTCTTCTTACTCTATGGCACTTCCTCACTCTCAAATATCAGATTTTTGCTTCAAAATTGTCCTTTACATCTATATATTGAAATAGGGTCAAGTTATAAAAATAAAAAAATGGACCCTCGGAACACAGCTATGCACTCGTAGAGTGGACCGTAGAATGGATATGCGGTCCGCAATAGGCCGAAGAAGTGATGTTAAGAACTGGGTTGTTCGGGTCAAGTATGAGGCAGGTCCGCGGTCCGCAGACCAGTTCTGCGGTCGCATAATGCACCGCGGAACTTCCCTCGGGAAATCTTCATGATGGGTCTGCGACAGATTGTGCGACACGCGAAATGGTTATTCAGCTGCATAATGGATCGCAAAATAACCTCCAAAATGGGCCATTTCTCTGCTTCACTCTGCGGCGGATCTACGACCCACAAAGTGATTACGCGTCGCATAATCGACCGCAGAAATGCCCAGCTCTGCCAAAAAAAATTTCAACTCCCCAATGCATTGTTCAACCCAAAAAGTACCGCGACCAACTTGCGAGCTGCGAAGAATCTCTACAATTATCAACACATAAGTCCATTTTGGCATCACGAAACCCCAGGTTCTGGGTAAACTTTTATGGGGCCTTACATCTGCATTATTTAGCTGCTTCTACAAAGTTTTAAGCAACTTAAGCTTTAACCATATATCCTTCATATGCCACATGTCTAGTTTCTGTTCCTAACTTTATTGCACCATAGGCAGGAAATCCTGATGGCCGGTCCACGCATTGAAGAATCTGAATGGGACATTGATGTTTCTAGCCTTAGTCTTGAGGGCAGGATCATAGGAGAATGATCAAAGACGAAAGGAAGTTCATACTCAGTTACTACATGCCCCCATTGCAACATCCATTAATGTTTACCAAATGTTCCATCTAGTCTGTTACAGCCCCTACCAGCACCAATCTGCTTATTTGACCATGTATAATACTCCACTTTTCACTGTAATTCCGATAGTAGAAGACCGGTAATACACTTAGAATATGCTTTGGTCTCTTCATAGGTAACTGGGTTCCAAATATCCTATCTTGAGGGAGGATCTTAACATTGAAGTCTTCTATAATCAACTAGGGAACATGCACCCCAGGTGCAACCTGTTTCAATCCTTGCCACAAAGCCTCTCTATGTTCAATTGCATTATAGCCATATATTACCGTAACTATACAATCTATAGGTCATTGTCTCTCCTTGACATGACAGTGTAAAAATTGAGCATCCGCCTTCAATACAGTTATCTCGTACAGATTTTTGTCCCATAGCAACCATATTCTCCATTCACACCCTTTTGGTAATTGCATTCCATTCCCCAACAAGGGGCAATATTATTCCATACTTGTTTACCTTAGGTGATTTAACTTTTGTTTCAACTAGTCCAACAAGCTTAATGTTCTTTATTTTTAAGTAATTCCTCACCTCCTTTTGTTTATACCTCTTATTCACACCTCTAAAATTCCAAAAAAGCTAATTCATAATGAAGGTTTGGAGCCACCTCCTTTATTAGGAGGTAGTGTAAGATACAGACTATTTTTTTTCTAACACAGTACCAGAAGTTGATGAAGGACCCAGGGCAGGAAAATTTGCTAAGTTAAGCTCAAGACTTCTCATCAAGGCTTTCTCCTTCTGTGCATGAGGTTGAGGATCCATTGTTTTACTTTGCTCAATACACTAAACTACTACATGAGTAGTAGGTGGAGCTTCTTTAGGGACATTGTTGATCACCTCAATACTGATAGCACCTACTTGGATGTTAGGTGCAGTAACATTTGGAGGTACTGGCCTGTAGTTTTTCATTCCATAGTAACCTTCCTCGGTTATCTTCTTCTTTCATGTGGTGCATGATTCTAAGTGCCAGGTTTACGGGGAGGTGGACACTTATGCCCCACTACTTGGCATAGTTGGTAGAGATCAGGTTTCCAATCACATATAACCTCCTAGGTGAATTTTCGACCATTTGAATCTAACATTGTAATTGCTTCAGGCAATTCTCTGGTGACAAATACTTCAACAAGCATCCTAGCATAGGAAGTTCGTGTCTGCTTGAAAGTACATTCATCTGGAAAGATCAGAGTTCCAATAACTCTTGCTATCCTACAAAGGTAGTTGCTACTGTAACAATTCATAGGGAAATTTGGGAATTTCACCCACATTGGAATCTTAGTAGGGAAGTTAGTGTTGAAATCAAATTCAGGTGTCCAGGGTTTAAGAATAATAGGACTGTTGTTGATTAAATAGGGTCCAAAGCAGTAGACTGCATTCAGATCTTCAATAGTTTGTAACTTAATCACGTAGTAGCCCTTATCATGGAGATATAGATCAAGATTTGCAGCTTGTGCCCAATTTTGGCTAACAAATCTACAAATGACATTATATCCGGGTACAACACCTATGAAATAGGCTATTAATGCACATCACCATTTCAATTTCTCCTGTTCAACCTCAGGTTTCTCCAAGGACAATCAGATGCCCATCCACAATTTGAGAAGGGATATAGGATAGAGCCATACTATTTTTCGTTGACCTGCTATTGTTAAACAAGTTGGTCCATGCAGGTAGCTTCCCATTGTCATTTGGCATATCAGCTGTTTGATGTAATTCCTCAATCACCTTGGGTGTAGATACTGTTTCTTTGGAGCTCCCCTTACCGCCATCCATTTTTTCCGTAGAAGGAGGTGGAGTAGTAAGGTCTAATCGACCCAGAGATTGGATTGTCTTAGGCGACACCCACCCAGAAGATACCACTGGTTTATCACTTTGCAAAGCATTCCATGTTTCAGTTGAACAAGATGCTGCCGTCACAGCTACTAGTAATCGAGCACCTACAGAACTACCAAATGCTACTAATGGTTGTTGTTTCTCACCTCGCCCTCATCCACTTCCTCTTCCCCCCCAGCCAAGTGCGAAGACGCAGAGGCGAACGTTAGCTATCGTACGCCGAGCACCATGAGAGAGAGGGTAGAGAGAGAAAATGACATTTGTTCTCAATTCTTGGATATGACTTTGCTTGACTCTTGTAAAATATGCTAAAATGATAATGTCTATAGCGGGGGAGAAAATGAATTGAATGTGTCCCAAATGGACCTCATACTTCTCAATCAAGCAATGGGGCACGTCTGTAGACGTTTTAATTTATCTTTAATTCAGATGCGAGGTTTAAATAAATTATCTTATCATAGTTAATTAAGTGAGAGATCCAACGAATTTAAACACATTACATACAATTAATTATTTTTTTGATGTTTATGAAGTCTAAATTATGTGGATTAAATATTTCCAAATTATCTGATTGATAATTCCATTCTAGAACGGGGTTGAGACAAATCAAAACAAAAAATGAGTAAATTTTGAGAATGGTGTGTACTTTTTTCTTGTTTATTGTACTGATGAGAATTAATAATGAAAGTAGCTTCGACTTGTAGTTTCCCTTTTTCATTTAATACTATCAAATGTTTACCCTTTCTGTGTTCATGTATATATGCTTATAGTATAATTCGTTCATCAACCGAGAGGAATATAGAACCATATTTTATTGTTTCAAATTGATTTCTTTGTTGCATTTTACAAATAACAGACAGGCAAATTCCACATTTGTTTTTTTTTTCTTTTGTCTTTTACGTTCTTTTTCTTTTTAATTCAACGCTTAAATAATTTGTCCATTCGTTATTAGAATATCGTTTTCACCACTACTTTGCCACACCATAAGTCTACCTTACGAGCATGTCATTTGATGTCACAATTGTATAAATACCTGTACGTGGTCCTCCATTTTAAAGCCAAAATAAACCACAGCCATTCTTCATTTATTTCTAATTCTTGGCCTTTCATTTGATCATGGCGAAGATTGCTATTGGAAGTAGCCGTGAGGCTGTTCAGCCAGACTGCATCCAAGCACTCATTGTTGAGTTTATTTGCACTTTTCTCTTCGTTTTTGCTGGTGTTGGATCTGCCATGGCTGCCAGTAAGTTGCACCAATTATGAGTCTTTTTTACCTTCTATTATTACAAGTGATAAAGAGAGTTTAATGAGACTGAACTTGGTTACTTGAATTGGAGATCAAATTGCTTACTATAGTTCATTTATTTTGTTATATACTACTATTATCTTTTTAGAATTGGCATAATGGTTAGGAAAAGATTTGATTGATTATTCTGGTTATATTTTATTTTTGGTCATTTGGGTTATTCCATATACTTTTAAGATGACAGCTTCCTTAAAGAAATAAAAAATGTATAGTAGTATTGAGCAGAGAGAATAATCCAACAACAACAACAACGACGATCCAGTAAAATTTCACTAGTGGAGTCTGGGGAGGGTAGTGAGTACGCAACCTTACCCCTACCCCGAGGGATAGAGAGGCTGTTTCCGAAAGACCCTCAGCTAAAGAAAAGGGGAAAAAAAAAGAAAAAAAAGAGAGAATAATCCATGATCTAAAATTCAGAATGAGTGTGATCTTATTTTAGGTATGCATTTTAATTTTTTTTGTATAGTACTATATGTTATCACCGTTAAGTTGAACTTTGTACTTTAGTGGGTCTCGTAAATCCTTTTGATAACCTATGTTAGAAGGAATATCTATCTAACCCGATCAATTGCGTAAGTCGGGGTTTTGGGTGATCAAATATAACCCGTCCTAAATCCTAGTATAATAAAATGAAGCAACGTATGATCTATGAAATGGATGATTTAAATACAAATAGCTAATGATCGATGTATTGGAAAGTGAAGCAATGGGTTTGATTAAGTGTTGAATATTGAAAACAGATAAGCTAAATGGAGATCCATTGGTGAGCTTGTTTTTTGTGGCAATGGCACATGCATTGGTGGTGGCTGTGACCATCTCTGCTGGTTTCAGAATCTCTGGTGGACACCTCAACCCTGCTGTCACACTTGGCCTTTGTATGGGTGGTCATATCACTGTTTTCAGATCAATCCTTTACTGGATTGACCAATTATTGGCTTCTGTTGCTGCTTGTGCTTTGCTCAATTACCTCACTGCAGGATTGGTTAGTATTCCTACTACTAATTTCTCTGTAAGAACAAAAAAAAAAAAAAAATCTTCTGTCCTCTTGTGTACTAGTTCTAGTACTAGATACTACATAGAGACCGGCTACCGGTGGCATACGATCCTTTTATGCTTGTCTAACTCAACCGAGTTAGTAATAATCACTTAAAATGGTCATATGATCGATGGTATTAATAGGGTATTGTTCAGGGGCGGATTTAGGGGCGTCGTCGAAAAATTATACTGTATTTGTAAGGCAAAATCTGTTTTTTACCTTTATATATATTAAGTTTTGAATTTTCTTGACACATTCCAAAAGTATAGCTTAATGATCAAGGGGGTTCAAAACTTGTTTAAGATCGTAGATTCAATTCCCACTAGTTACAATTATTTTGAACATTTTTCCTTTTGAACCTCTTCGCGGAGATCCTGCCTCCGCCACTGATATGTTGTATGTTGATCTCTCATGTTTGTATTTTTGCAGGAAACACCAGTTCACACACTAGCAAATGGAGTGAGCTATGGTCAAGGGATAATTATGGAGGTGATTTTGACCTTTTCTTTGTTGTTCACCGTCTATACTACCATTGTGGACCCCAAGAAGGGAATTCTTGAAGGGATGGGCCCACTTCTAACTGGGCTTGTTGTTGGGGCCAACATCATGGCTGGAGGGCCTTTTTCAGGAGCTTCAATGAACCCAGCAAGATCATTTGGGCCAGCTTTTGTTAGTGGAATCTGGACTGACCATTGGGTTTACTGGGTTGGGCCTTTGATTGGTGGTGGGCTTGCTGGCTTTATCTGTGAAAACTTTTTCATTGTTAGAACTCATGTTCCTCTTCCTAGTGATGAATCTTTCTAGGTTTTGTGTCAAAGGGTCCCTGGCTAGTTTGCAGTCTGCCTTGCTATGCATGTATTTTTATGTTTCAGTTTTGTAAGTTCATATATAATAATTCTTTGTATGAAATGTACCAACTCCTTAGATTTTTCACTATATTTTTAATTTTCCATTTCGGCACTTATATAACATATCACCCAATTTAAGTGATATGGTTTTAGTTTAGGTAGACAAGTGACAAATCAAAGTTTATTGATTTAAATTTAGAACGTCAAATAAGAAACCTAATTAAGTCTACTAGAGTTCTCAAATCTTTAGAAAGTATCAAGAGTGTTTCATTCTCTTTCTCTTTTGCTAAAACGTGACAAAGAATTCTTCTCTAAATTTATTTTAACATCACAACATAATCATGTCCAACATATGGCTTATCTTTCAACTGGTCAACTCTTATCCGATCCCTATGACACGGCTCCTGCATTTACTATGTTTTTTGTCGGACGAACCTTGTGTCCACGTTAATTTCTCACAGCACCTTATATTCTCACATTGTATATATGTGTTCCGTATTATTGTGCATTGTCATATCAAGTCTTTTGGTGGAAGAAATTTTTGTATTGATCTCCACCGGACAAAGATACTTACAAGTGTTGTTTACAATCCATATTCTCTATCCGTAGGTCAAAAGCTATAAACATTTATTCTCTTCCCCTTAAGCATCCCTACTAGGTAGGTCTGCCCAGATGGAAGCAGGTCCTAATCTATTCGAAATGTCATTGTTGTTTTCCTATCTATACAATTGACTTATCCACTCTATTTCTTTCCTGTTCTTCCTGTTGGCTTCTATCAGTTGTAGTCTGTATTTGCTATCCTCTTTTATGCTCTTTTATATCATTGTTGGCCATGGTACTTTCTTATTCTATAGTGCTTTATTTCTTGCTCGCCATATCCCATACATTACAACTATGGTGATTGAGGTCACGAACCCTCCGCATACTCTCCCTTTAATACATCTTCCCTTTTTCCTCTAAATGCTCTGCATGTCTATTTGCTTTAGCTTTATTCCCAGCCAGTTGCAGTTTTCTTCAATGGACACTTTTGAGAATTGACACGCAAAGTACAGATGCTAGATTGTTTCATCCTGCATTCCACAGAGTAGACATGTTCTTTCCTGGCTTATTCGCTACTAGAAAACTGCCTAAAACAGTCCAGAAATACCGACCAAAATCAGTGGAAAAACTGAAAAACTCGACCGAATTTCGACCGACTTTAATATGTCGAAATTAGGATGGCCAGTAATAAACAGTGACTGATCGGTCAATTAAATTTCAAAAAATGACCCAAAAAGAAAAATTCTGCCGAAAAAATTGACCGAATTCGGTCGGTATTTTAATTATGCAATTCAAAAATGCACTGTCCGGGAACCATGGTATGTATGTGAGAGGATACTATTCTACCACCAGACCATTTGTCACGCTCCGAAACTGGGCCTGGACGTAACACGATACCTGGTGCCTAATTACGTGTGACCGAGCGAACCAACTGGCTGGCTGAATCAACATGTGATATCATAACATAACTTACACATGTTGATATACTGAAAGTCTAAATGATACAAATCAAAGTGCGTAAATACTAATACAATTCCGAAACATATTTGTAGCCAACATAGCTTAACATGAAAAGCCTATGACCCTATTTAACTGTTACTCTAGTCTATGAAACCTCTAATGAAGTACTGAAAATACTGACTGTCTGAAAAATACTGAAGACTGTAAGGTAATGATAATGCCCCAAAAGAACTGGGGATCACCAAATAGTTGATAGGAGAATCCTAACGCTCTGGGTCATCAACCTGTAAATCATTACCTGCAGGTCCCAGGCAAAAGGGACGTCAGTACATTTGAATTGAATTGGTATGTAAAGCAAGTGAAAGAAAGAAATATAAATGCTGAAACTGATGCTAAGCTGATAACTGAGAATTGATAATTAATAATTGAAATGATAACTGTTGAAACTGAAATGATAATTAATAACTAATAACTGATAACTGAAATGGTAACTGATGACTGATAACTGATAAGTGAAATGATACTTGTTAACTGAAGTGAACAAAGGAAGTAAGGATGTGAATACTCCTTCTTCTGAATGATGAACAACATGTTTATCTGAATAAATAAACTGCGGCCTCAGGGCCAATATATATGTGCACAAACTACGGTCTCGGGCCCAAGTATACGTATACATAACTGCGGCCTTAGGACCAAAGATGCATAAAGCATTAACTGTGGTCTCAAGCCCAAACATGCATAAAGCATAAACTGCGACCTCAGGCCCATACATGCATAAAGCAGAAACTGCGTCCTCAGGCCCAAGTACAGGTGTTTAACATTCAGGGATTAAAAACAGGAACTGAGAATCGTACTATAATACATGATACTGAAATACTGAACTAAATTGAGTTACATGATACTTGAATGCTGAATATAAATGAACTGAGACATGTATTCACGAACTAATTATGAGAACTTATGCTGCAACTATTTATGACATGCTGGTAATCTAGACTAAGATTCGTGGGAATTAAACACAAGTCTATGTTGATTACACACTGTCACGACTCAGAATTCCCACCTTCTGGACCGTAATGGCTCCTAACATTTCACTTGATAGGAAAGCCAATGTTAGAGGATCTTTAAGCCAATTTTAATCAATTACGATAAGTAAAAATAATTAAGCCGAACTGAAATTAATACTGAGTGCGGAATAACATAAACATCACTAATATCTAAGTACAACCCGGATCTGGAGTCACAATTCACGAGCTTTTAGAGTTTCTACAAGCAGGGCTTGAAATAAATACAATTGTCTTGAACGAAAAGAATAGTAAACTAGGAGAAATGAACGGGGACTTCAAGGTCCACGGATGCCAATAGAACTACCTCGAGTCTCCAAAAGAAAATCCGGGCTGAAACGCCTCACAGACATCTGGGACCAGTACCAAAATCGACACGTCAATAATATCGACACGTCATCACCCTTCGTGCTTTTAATCTCAACCTCACTGCGAAACAATAATATCGGCACAACATCACCCTTTGTGCTTTTACTCTCAGCCTCACTGCGAAACAATAATATCGGCACGTCATCACCCTTTGTGCTTTTACTCTCAACCTCACTGTGAAACAATAATAACTGAACGACATCACCATTCATGCTTTTACTCACACTTTCATCATAATCTATAGATACGGCACGACATCACCCTTCGAGCATTAAAACTCTCCCTTACCATATAACAATGAGCATAAACAAAAGGGAGACAGAATAAATAAGAACTGGCCTCACACCAACAATGTTTCCACAATGCCAACCTCAACTTCGGAAAACAACACTCAATTATCTCAAATTGCATGGATATCATGATTAAGGGAAGGAACAAATTGCAAGAAAACAAGTTCCACCGCATGTTTTGACCCAACAACAACGCATAAGTACTCGTCACCTCATATATACGTTGTACCAAACATCTAAACATGTATAAAATAGGCAAACAAGTCCTAATCCTTCAAGTCAAGGTTAACCACGACACTTACTTCGCTCCAAAGACCAACTCAAAGCTCTACCAGGGACTTTCCCCTAGAATCCGTCTCCAAACCACTCGTATCTAAACACAATTGACTCAATAATATCAAATATTTCTAAAGGAATCAATTACAATGCATAAATTTAGAATTTCCAAACTTTCCCCCAAAAGTCAAAAATCGACCACTGGCCCGCTTGGTCAAAAGCCGAGGTTCGGACCAAAATCCATTTACCCATTCACCCTCGAGCCCGATTATGCAATTTGTTTCAGAATTCGACCTCAATTTGAGGTCTAAATCCCTAATTTACAAAAACCTCCAATTCTTCCTAAATCCCTAGTTTTCTACCATGGAAGAACAAAGGTTAGGGCTATAAATTAATAGATGATGTTAGAAATGGAAGGAAATTAGTTAAAGTTTACAAACTTATAAATTGGTGTTGAGTTTTCTCTTCAAAATCGACTCTAGGCCGAGCTCAAATGGAAGGTTTTTGAAAACTAGGAGAAATCCCGTTTTGGAACTACTTTAAATCACTAGCGTCAGGTGTTCATCGCGTTCGCGAAGAGCATGGACTACGTGATCGCATGTAACTCAATGTGTTGGCAAAGGTCTATCCCACCTCACCTCCGCGTTCGGGAGAAGAGTTACCTCAACTCCCCCTGCCCAGCCTATCTAACGCTACGCGTTCGCGTGTAACTGGTCGTGTTCGCGTAGAGCGAACCCCCCAATGTTCCACGTTTGCGTCCATGGTCTCGCATTCCCGTAGGAAAAAACCTCCCCTGTCCCAGATTCCTCTTCGCGAATGTGAGAAATGCTTGGCGATCGCGAAGCACAACACACCAGATGACGGTTGAGGCTCAAAAACCAGTTTTTTCTAAGTTCAAACGGTCTGTAGGCTAACTGCAACTCACTCGAGCGCTCGGGTGAGTTTAAAAATAAATGAAACATCGTACGAACTTGCTCGCGTAATCAAATCGCCATAATTGCACCTAGAACTATGAATCAGACACCAAAATCAAATGAAAATTTGAAGAAATTTTAGAACTTCTATTTGAACAACCGGACGTCCGAATCACGTAAAACCATTTCTCTTTCTCACCAAATTTGACAGAAAGGTCATAAATATAGTAATGGACCTATACATGGTTCCTGAACCAAAATACCGACTCGGTATAAACAAAGTCAAATATAAGTCAATTCTTTAAAATCATTAAACCTTTAAACTTCCAATTTTCGACAAAAAATCAATAACTCGAGCTAGGGACCTCCGAATTTGATTTCGGGCATACGCCAAGGTCCCAAATCACATTACGAACCCGCCGGGACTGTCAAAACACGGATCTGGGTCCATTTTTTGAAACATTGACAGAAGTCAACTCAAATGGATTTTTAAGGCAAACAATCATATTTATCAGTTTTTAACATAAAAGCTGTCGGGAAAAATACCCGGACTATGCACACAAATCGAGGAAGGCTTAGAGAAACTACTGAAAGCTTCGAAACACAGAATTAAGTTCTAAAATTCTAGATGACCTATCGGGTCATCATAATCTCCACCTCTAAAATAATCGTTCGTCCTCGAACGAACATAGAAAAGTACTTGGGATGGTGAAAATGTATGGATATCTTCTCCGCATATTTGACTTGGACTCCCAAGTAGTTGCATCGACTGGATAACCTCTTCACTGCACTCGAATTGAAGGATAACTCTTAGACCTCAACTGTCGAACCTGACAGGCTAGAATAGCCACCGACTCCTCCTCGTAATTCAAATCATTGTCCAACTAGACTGAGCTGAAATCTAGCACATGTGACGGATCACCACGATACTTCTGGAGCATGGACACATGGAACACCGAATGGACTGCTGACAAACTGTGTGGAAATGCAAGTCTGTAAGCCACCTCTCCCACTCTCTCAAGAATCTCAAAAGGTCTGATATACATAGGGCTCAATTTGCCCTTCTTTCTGAACCTCATCACACCATTCAAGGGTGAAACCCGAAGCAATACTCTCTCTTCGACCATGAATGCAACATCACAAACTCGATGGTCGGCATAACTCTTCTGCCTGGATTGAGCTGAGTGAAGTCGATACTGAATAACCTTAACCTTATCTAAGGCACCCTGTACCAAATTCGTACCCAACAACCGAGCCTCCCCCGGCTCGAACCATTCAACTGGCGATCGACACCGCTTCCCGTATAATGCCTTATAGGGAGCCATGTGAATGCTCGACTAGTAGCTGTTGTTGTAGGCAAACTCCGCAAGTGGCAAGAACTGATCCCACAAACCTCTGAAGTATACAACACAAGCGCGGAGCATATCCTCCAATATCTGAATAGTGCGCCCGGACTATCCATCTATCTAAGAATGAAATGTTGTGCTCAACTCAACCTGCGTGCCCAACGCAAGCTGTAGTACTCTCCAAAAGTGAAAGGTGAACTGCGTACCTCGATAAAAAATGATAGACACGGGCACATTGTGAAGACGGACGATCTCACGGATGTAAATCTCAGCCAACCACTCTAAAGAATAGATAACTACCATAGGAATGAAATGCCCTGACTAGGTCAGTCTATCCACAATAAACCATACCCCGTCGAACTTCCTCCAAGTCCGTGGGAGTCCAACAAAAAGATCCATAGTGATATGCTCCCACTTCCACTCAGGAATCTCTAACTGAAGCATGACATCCGGGTCTCTGATGCTCATACTTTACTTGTTGACAATTTAGACACCGAGCTACATATGCAACTATATCCTTCTTCATCCTCCTCCACCAATAGTGTTGGCGCAAGTCCTGATACATCTTCGTGGCACCCGGATGAATAAAATACCGGGAACTGTGGGCCTGCACAAGAATCAACTCACGAAGTCCATCTACATTGGGCACACAAATACGACCCTGCATCCTCAAAACTCCATCATCTCCAATAGTAACCTGCTAGACACCATTGTGCCGCATTGTGTCTCTAATGACAAGCAAATGAGGGTCATCACATTGTCGCTCCCTACTGTGTTCAAACAAGGAAGACCTAGCGAGTGTACAAGCTAGAACACGGTTGGGCTCTGAAATATCCAACCTCACGAACTGATTGGACAAAGTCTGGACATCTGATACAAGCGGTCTCTCATCGACTGGAATGTACACAAGGCTGCCCATACTCACTGTCTTTCTACTCAAGGCATCGACCACCACATTGACCTTCCCTGGATGATACAAGATGGTGATATCATAGTCTTTCAATATCTCCAACCACCTCATCTGCCTCAAATTGAGATCTTTTTGTTTGAACAAATATTGAAGGCTCCGATGATCTATGAAAACCTCTCATGACATGCAGTAAAGATAGTGCCTCCAAATCTTCAGCGCATGAACAATGGCTGCCAACTCTAAGTCATGAACCTTGAACTACTGCGATGCATATGCAATCATTCTGCCATCCTGCATCAATATTGCACCAAGCCCAACACGCGATGCATCACAATATACCGTATAAGATCCTAAACCCGTGGGAAACACCAACACTGGCACTGTAGTCAAAGAAATCTTGAGCTTCTGAAAGCCCGCCTCACACTCGTCTAACTATCTGAAAGTGGCCCCCTTTTAGGCCAACCTGGTCAATGAGCCTACTATAGATGAGAACCCCTCACAAACCGATAGTAATAACCCGCCAAACAAAAGAAACTCCGGATCTCTGTAGCTGAGGTAGGTCTAGGCCAGTTTTAAACTGCCTCAATCTTCTTAGGATCCACTTGAATGCCCTCAGCCAATACTACGTTCCCCAAGAAAGCGACCGAGTCCAACCAAAACTGACACTTTGAAAACTTGGCATATAGTTGGCTATCCCCCAGAGTCTGAAGTACAATCCGAAGATGCTGCTCGTGCTCCTCTCGACTATGGGAGTAGGTCAAGATATCGTCAATAAACACAATCATAAAGGTATCCATATAGGGCTTGAACACTCGGTTCATCAAATCCACAAATGTTTCTAGGATATTCGTTAAACCAAAGGACATAACTAGAAACTCATAATGCTCGTACCGAGTCTGAAAAGCTATCTTAGGGACATCAGATGCCATAATCCTTAACTGATAACCAGACCTCAAATCAATCTTCGAAAACACTTTGGCACCCTAAAGCTGATCAAATAAGTCATCAATCCTCGGCAATGGATACTTGTTCTTGATGGTGACTTTGTTCAACTGCTGGTAATCTATGCGCATCCTCATCGATCCATCCATCTTCTTCACAAATAACACAGGCACACCCCAGGGTGAGACACTAGGCCTAATGAAGCCCTTATCAAGTAAATCTTGTAACTGCTCCTTCAATTCTTTACACTCTGGTGGGGCCATACGGTATGGTAGAATAGAAATGGGTTGAGTGCCCGGAGTCAAATCAATACAGAAGTAAATATCTCTGTTGGGTGGCATCCCCGAAAGATCTGCAAAAAACACCTAAGGAAACTCACAAACAACTAGTATTGAATCCATGGAAGGAACCTACGCACTAGAATCGCGAACATAAGACAAATAAGCTAGACACCCCTTCTCGACCATACATCGAGCCTTCACATAAGAGATGCCCTGCTGGTAGAATGGATAGGAGTACCTCTCCACTCTAATCAAGGCAACCCCAATAAGGCTAAGGTCACCGTCTTGGCGTGACAATCCAATATAGCATGATAAGGTGACAACCAATCCATGCCCAAGATGACATCAAAATCAACCATATCGAGAAGTAGAAGATCTACACTAGTCTCGAGACTCCCAATAGTAACCACACACAAATGATAGACATGATCTACAACAGTAGAATCTTCCACAGGTGTGGACACATACACATGATCACTTAAAGAATCACGAGGCACAACAAGATACGAAGCAAAATAGGATGACATGTAGGAATAAGTAGAGCGCGGATCAAATAAAACTCAAGCATCCCTATGGCAAACTAAAACAATACATGTGATAACAACGTCAGATGACTTAGCCTCAGGACTGTCTAGGAAAGCTTAACATCGGGGCTGAGCCCCATCACTTTGAACCACATCCCTAGGATGACCTCTAACTGGTTTGCCACCACCTCCAACAGCCTGACCTCCACCTCTATTAGTCTGACCTCTACCTATGACTCCATGACCCCTGCCTATAGCTGGATGAGCAGGCGGTGTAGCAACCAGTGCCGGAACCATGGCACGAGAACCTTGCTGCTAGGTGCTCGAGGGAAGAAACTAGCAATGTTCCTCAGGTAACCACAAGTATAACAAGACATCGGCTGCTGTGGCGACTGACCCTGAACCTGACCCTGTTGACCTGAGTAACCACCTTGAAAACTCTAGAGCAGAGTTGCACTAATAGAAGCTGGTGGTGCACTATAGGCTTGCTGATCAAGATGAAACATATGAGGGTCGCGACCACCTAAAGCACTGTGAGATGCCTGGAGTGCTGAATGAAACAGCTTGGGAAGATGGCCTCTACCAAAAGTACCCTTGCCTCCAGACGAGGCGCCACTGAACCCAACGAAATGACGAGTCCTTTTATCAGACCCATGTCCTCTCTCCTGTGAAAGAACCACCTCGATCTTCCTGGTGACATTGGTAGTCGCCTGGAAAGATATCTCACCCCCAGTCTCCTAGGCCATCTGAATCCTGATAGGGTTAGCGAGTCCATCTATAAACCTCCTCACCCTCTCCCTCTCAACAGGAAGCAAAATAAGAGCATGATGGGCTAGATCCACAAAATGGGACTCGTACTGAGTAACAACCATACTGCCATGTTGGAGATGCTCAAATTACCGACGGTAATCCTCTCTCAATGTAATAGGGAGTAACTTCTCTAGGAAGAGCTGAGAGAACTGGTCCCAAGTAAGAGCAGGCGACCCAGCTGGTCTGGTCAACACATTGTCCCTCCACCATTTCTTGGCGGAACTCGCCATATCAAATACAGTAAAATCAACCTGATTGGTCTCAACCACACCCATGTTCTGCAGCACCTCATGGCAGTTGTCAAGATAAACCTGTGGGTCCTCTGAAGGTGCACCACTGAAGTGAACTAGATAGAGCTTATTAAACTTTTCCAATTTCTATAAAGCCTCAGAAGACATGGCAGGTCCATCACTGTCCTGTTCCGCAACAACTGTTGAACTACCCTAACTTGCGGGGCTGCTGGAGTCTGATACTGGGGAGCCATATGCTCTAGAGTGTGAGTACTAGGAGTGTGTGGTCCTCCCCCTGCCCGAGAGACGGCTGATGCCATAGGAAACGTATCGTCCTAGGCCACACTCTCTATAAGGTCCACCAAACAGACTAGAGTATCTTGAAGCACTGGGGTGGCGATGAACACCTCCGGAACTTGAGCTAGTCCAACAGATACAATCTGAGCTGGAACCTCCTCATCAAAATCCACCTGAGGCTCCACTGCTAGTGGTGCTTCTCGAGCTCTACACTGAGCTCTGCCCCTGCCTCATCCTCTGGCGCAACCTCGGCCTCGACCTCTGCCCCTCGTATGAGCTGCCACTGGGGGCTCCAGTTGCTGTCCAGCTGAAGACATAGCACGTGTTCTCGCCATATGCGGGATGACACGAATAGAAGAGTTCAATCAGTAATGATAGAATAAAGTCGCACGATAGAGAAGAATAGAAATGAAATTTGTTCCTAAACTTCATAGGCTCTGGAAGATAAGTACAGACGTCTCCATACCGGTCCTCCAGACTTTACTAAACCTGCTCGTGACTTGTGAGACCTAGGCAACCTAGTACTCTAATACCAACTTGTCACGACCCGGAATTCCCACCATCGGGACCGTGAAAGCGCCTAACATTTCACTTGTTAGGCAAGCCACCGTTAGAGGATCCTTCAGCCAATTTTAATAAATTACGATAAGTAAAAACAATTAAGTCGAAGAGAAATTAATGCTGAGTGTGGAATAACATAAATATGAATAATATCTAAGTACAACCCGAATCTGGAGTCACAATTCACAACCCGAATCTGGAGTCACAACCCGAAGCAGGGCTTGAAATAAATACAACTGTCTTGAACGAAAAGATAGTAAACTAGGGGAAATTTAAGGGGACTTCAAGGTCGCGGACACCAGCAGAACTACCTCGAGTCTCCAAAAGAAAATCCGAGATGATACGCCTTACGGACAGCTGGGACCAGTACTAAAATCTACACAAGAAGTGCAGAGTGTAGTATGAGTACAATCGATCCAATTTACTCCGTAAGTGTCGAGCCTAACCTCGACGAGGTAGTGACGAAGCTATGACAAAACACCCATGTAAAATAAATTTGTGTAGATAACAATATACATACAACACAATAGCAAATAAAAGCTTAACATGTGATTTTGGGAGGGGACGTGCGAAAAGGGGGTACAAGATACAAAAAATACTATAGGGAATGATAACAAGAAACAATCAATAATCATTTAACTAGAAAAATGAATAAACATAATGAACAAAACTACACGACATCACTCTTCGTGCTTTTATTCTCAACCTCACTATGATACAATAATATCGGCGCAACATCACCCTTCGTGCTTTTACTCTCAACCTCACTGTGAAACAATAATATCAACACGACATCACCCTCCGTGCTTTTACTCTCAACCTCATTGTGAAATAATAATATCGGCACGGCACACCCTTCACGCTTTTACTCTCAACCTCAATGTGAAACAGTAATAACTGCACGACATCACCCTTCGTGCTTTTACTCTCGATTTCATCATAATCAACAGATACGGCAAGACATCACCCTTCGTGCATTAACACTCTCCCTTACCATATAACGGTGAGCATAAACAAAAGGGAGACAGAATAAGCAAGAACATGCCTCACATCAACAATGTTTCCACAATACCAACCTCAACTTCGAAAAACAATACTCAATTATCTCACATAGATCATAAATGGAAAAAGAACGATCAATTTAGTAATTAACTAGTCTAAGCATGGATATCATGATCAAAGGAAGGAATAAATTGCAAGAAAACAAGTTCCACCGCAGTTTTCGACCCAACAACAACGCATAAGAACTCGTCACCTCACATATGTGTTGTACGAAACATCTAAACATGTAGAAAATAGGCAAACAAGTCATAATCCCTCAAGTCAAGGTTAACCACGAAACTTACCTCGCTCCAAATACCAACTCAAACTTTCCCCCCAAGAGTAAAAGAACCGACCTCAGGCCCGCTTGGTCAAAACCCGAGGTTCAGACCAAAATTCATTTACCTATTCACCCCAGAGCCCGATTATGAAATTTGTTTCGAAATCTGACCTCAATTGAGATCTAAATCCCTAATTTACAAAAACCCTCAATTCTTCCTAAATCCCTAATTTTCTACCATGGAAGAACAAAGATTAGCACTAGAAATTAATAGGTGATGTTAGAAATGGAAGGAAATGAGTTAAAGTGTACAAACCTACGAATTTGTGTTGCATTTTCTCTTCAAAATCTCCTCTAGACTAAGCTCAAGTGGAAGGTTTATGAAATATGGGAGAAATCCCGTTTTGGAACTGTTTTAAATCACTGGCGTCAGGTGTTCATCGTGTTTGCATGAAACCTGACGTGTTCGCGAAGAGCATGGCCTAAATGGCCTTCCCGATCGTGAGTAACTATACGCGTTCGCGAAGTTCTATCCCACCTCACCTGAACCCCCGGGGCTCCAAACCAAACATGCACACAAGTCTAAAAACATCATACAAACTTGCTCGCGCGATCAAATCATCAAAATAACACCTAGAACTATGAATCAGACACCAATATCAAATGAAATTTTCAAGAAACATTATAACTTCTATTTCAACAACCGGAAGTCCGAATCACGTCAAACCAAATACATTTCTCGCCAAATTTGACAGATAAGTCATAAATATAGTAATGAACCTATACCGGGTTTTGGAACTAAAATACGGACCCGGTTTCAACAAAGTCAAACATTGGTCAATTCTTTAAAATCTTTAAACCTTTAAACTTTCAATTTTTGACAAAAAATTAATAACTCGAGCTAGGGACCTCCGAATTTGATTTTGGGCATATGCCTAGGTCCCAAATCACAATGCGGGCCCTTCGAGACAGTCAAAACATAGATCCAGGTATGTTTTCTCAAAACATTGACCGAAACCAACTAAAATAGATTTTGAAGGCAAAGTTCGAATATTATAATTGTTTTTAACATAAAGGCCTTTTGAAAAAATACTTTGACTGCGCACACAAATCGAGAAAGGCTTAAAGAAGCTATTGGAAGCTTCGAAATGTAGAATAGGTTCTAAAACTCTAGATGACCTATATGGTCATCACACGCAGTGAGCTCATAACGTTCTGAATGAAAGTCATTAACGAATTATGAAGATAGAGAATAGAAGTTTTGCAACTATTCAAGGAACTAGGCTTAACTATATTTTTTAGGCAATTAGTAGTGTCGTAAAATAAATGTAGTGTAGGGAGAATCATTAACATTCCCAAACATAGAGAGTTAGCTTCACATACCTTAACTTCCTGCTCTTGAGCGTAATATGACATTCACCAATCCTTCCAACTTTAATCTATATCAATACAAGTCAAAGGTATTTCTTATTAGCAATAGTACTCATATTTTTGTCACTTAGGCATTTTATCAAACACCTTACGGAGGTAAAGCCTTATAGCCCTCATTAATGGTGTTTGTACACCCAACAAGCCATTCTATTGCTCCTAGATAAAATCTAAAATCTCAAATTTCTTATAATCATTATCAATCTTCTTCACCCATAAGATAAACAACACCCTTAACCAATAATCAACAATCAACAAACCAAACCTATAATCGTTCATGCTTTTTCTGTCAATCCCATCAACTCATATCTCATGAACATAGAGTTTATAATCATTAATCCAATGCTATAATCAATTAGAGGGTGAAGATATTACCTTTTACGGTTCAATCCTCTTTAATTCGATTTCTAGGGTTTTGTCTCTCAAAAATGATGTCCCAATCAAATATCTAATGAGTGAAGGGTTTACCCATGTAAATAAGGTTTTGGAGAATTGAAATTAACTTAGAATCACCATTAGAACTTTCCTTGGATGATGGAGGGACCTTTGAGGAGTAAGGTTCTTGAGAGCTTCCCCCTCTAGAGCATTCTTTTTGTGTTTTGGAGGTGTAAGGGACAAAGTAGAGATTTGAAAATGACCTCCTGGGTGCGCTCCCATGCACCTGAAGGCCCAATCGCGCACCTGGACACACAACATGGCAGTAGCACTGGCACAAGTGTGCGGCCACGCACGAGACCATCTGGGCGCGCTCCTAGGCGGGTATACTGCGCATTGTTTAGTAAAATGCACATGACATTTTTCTCAGAAATTCGTTCGGACTCCACAATATATCGTTGAAAAGATATTACAAAGGTAAACAACTTTCGTATTTTGTATTTTCTCCAATTCCTACAGAATTGCATGGAATCATGATGAAAGATATACCTTCTATAAACTTAGTCGATTTTATCGAATCTTATGCACCTCACTCTCCGTCTTGATTCCAAATGATTATTTCCACCCATACTCATCCCGATAGGACTTCATATGTTTAAAATATATAATTAATACTCATTTAACATATCCACACTTAGTCCGAATTTACAAAGTGTTACATTATCTCCCCTTGGGATCATTCGTCCTCGAATGATTGTTGTGACTGTAAGGTTCTGGTGGAAATATGTGAACACTGAACTTTCATGAAACCCTTGCACACTAAACTGAATGAACACATGATTACTGAACTACTGAGATATTGAACTGAATGACTATTGAAATGACTGAATATTGAGCTAACTGAATACTGAAAGACATAAAGATTATAATATAAGTTCTAAATAGAAAGGTTAATTACCTTCAACATTTGTCCAAAACATCTGCTAGCTATCATAGCATATCACAAGCCTTACAGGGTTTTATAATGCACATAACATGAAACATACACGTGAATACTAGTCTGCCATGGACCCGTGAATACTGAACTAACATGGATACATGAATACTGAACTGGCAAGAATATTTGAGTACTGAACTGAAATCAATATGTGAGTACTAAGTTGGCATGAATATATGAGTTCCAGATGGACATGAGTATCTAAGTACTAAACTGACATGGTTATCTGAGTACTGAACTAATATGGTTATCTGAGTACTAGAAACTTGACTATTATAACATGATACATGAGATACTAGGTGTAAAATTGTCAATTTTGGTGGCAAATCTAACTCATAAGCTACTTGCCCGGTCCTTGTAGGATCTTATAAGGCCCGATGTATCTGGAACTGCACTTTCCTTTTAACGAATCTTATAACACTTTTCGTAGGCGAAACCTTTAGAACACCCAATCATCAACTTGAAACTATAGATCTCTACGTCGCATGCCCGAATAGGACTTTTGGCAGCTTGGAGCCGTCTTCAAACTCTCTTGAATCAATTTGACTTTCTCCATAGCCTGATAGACCAAATTTGGCCCCAAAAACTATGCTTCTCCAACTTCGAACCAACCAATTGGTGATCTACACCTTCGCCCATACAGAGCTTCGTACAGTGCCGTCTTGATAATAGAATGGTAGATGTTATTATAATCTAACTCAATGAGAGTTATGTGATCATCCAAACTACCTTTAACATCAAGGATATATCCTCAAGTGTCTGAATAATGCGATCTACTTGGCCATCTTTCTAAGGATGAAAAACTGTGTTGAGGTTTACTCTTGTGACTATCTTTCTAAAAGGATTTCTAGAAGTTCATTGTAATCTGAGCACCATGATCTGAAATGATGGATAACGGAGCCCCATGCAATTAGGAAATTTCCTAGATATACAATTTTCCATAATCCTCTACTGAATATGTGGTCTTTACTGGCAAGAACTATGCTGACTTGGTAAGTCGATTTACAATCACCCAATCAAATCATGCTTTTAAAATGAGCAAGATAATCCTGTTATAAATTCCATATTTACCAACCCTACTCAAAAATATGTGTATTCTGTGGTAAAACACTAGGCTTTCTGTTGCTCGACTTTCACTTGCTGACAATTCGGACACTTGGCCACAAAGACTGCAACATTCTTTTTCATGTCGTTCAACCAACAAATCTACTTGGGCATGATTCATATTTGGGGAACCTGGATGGAAAGAATACCTGGAATTATGGGATTCTATTATGGTCTTCCCTCTTTAAGTCCATCTACGTCTGGAACACACAATCCCTCTTGGTACCTTAAAGTACCATCATCTCCCCTTGTTGAAAAGCCATCATCTTATGCTAGTGAATGCCCTTTTTCAGCTGCAACAAGTAGCGATCATCAAACTGTTTTTCCTTCACTTCGGCTACTAAGGAGGAACAAGTCCTATTCTAGACAACAACTCTACCATCTTTGGAATCCGAAAGTCGAACTCCTTGCTTGGCTAAGTGGTGAACTTCTTTCACCACAATTCCCTTTTCTGCCTCAATAATGAGCTATACTTCCCATACTTAATTTTTATTTGGTACTTCCTGAAAACACTTATAGTATTGTTACGAGCTAAGTCTTTGACCAGTACTCTGAAATTAGAGTCTCGCAGAATGGAACTACCCTCGTGGCAAATAATTGGGCATGATTATATAGCTTTTATATCCCATGCTAACTATGTGGGTATCAAATCTCCAACCAGACTTACTAAAAATTCTCACATCTCTCCCTTAGACTAAAGGTTAAGGTCTTCTACTTCCGGGTCTTTCTCTTTTTTGGGATCCGAACAACTTTCCTCATCTTCTGCAACTCTTGCACTTTATGTCAACGGCGACTCATCTTCCGACTTACTTCTGAGCAATAGTTCTTACTAGGAAAAACTAATTTACTTACATAAATGGAAAGATAATATGTTCACAAGTATCTAACACAATCTTAATGATTTTACTCTGCTCACACTGTCAATCTTGGGAAACCCCCTTTTTGATAACTCTTAAAGGCTATTCTTCTGTAGTTTGCTCTCTTACTGCCTAGCTGCCCCTTCTTTTTCTTCCACTGTCATCGTACTTCGGGCTTAACTTAAAATATTTGGGTTCTAACACGCATTCGATGTTTTAAACTGTTAACCAAGCTAAGTAATCAAATCGTGCATCTACTCCTACTAAAATTGCTAATTCAATGTATCTACTCAAAACTTACTTACTATTCTTTTACTGACCACCTGCTAGCATCATTTTTATTTGTTCTTCTTTGAATAACTAAAGTTAAGAATAAGGTTATTCCTAACTTCCATCACCATCTGACCATATTCTACGGTCACATACTATCCTTTTTTGAACTATGTACATGAATCACACTTACGGAAATTTCATTTGGCTTAAATGAAATCGGAATATCTAACTACAAACTTTCTATATACTTCAAAATCATCCATACTATAAACATATATGGTAAATAATTAATCATATAACCTAAAGGAGAACCGTCATATTCTTTATCTCACAATAATAGTTGTTTCTTATAGTAACCTACTAAATTGGTACTTCTAGTTCTGACTTGAATAAATCTGAACAACTTAACATCATTCCCTGAAATCTACTATTGGTTGCTCTTGGTTCTCATTTCAAACACCACATCTTCTAGTCATATGCATGAGTTGTACGAAAACACATTTTTGGTAATAACAAACATTTCTGACTCCTAGGTATTTTGCGCTTAGGCACTTTTCCATCCAAAACTATAGTGATCAATTCTATGCTCACTGCAGTTAAATTATTAACTTGTTGCATTTTGGGGTCTGACGTCTGAACTATCATCATCCAACCCGTGGCTCAATTTCCAAGAATTAAAAATGAAATTATTTTGTGAGGTAAAACACATACAAATACAGTACCATGCACAAAATTTTCCTTTAGAGTATATAATCATCTGATAAATCACTTCCTACACCATCCGGCGAGTCTTGGATCTTAATCGGGACCTAAAACATGCAAAGATTTTTCTAAAATCGTTGTTACTTACATTTCTTTGAGCACCCATATGCATCACTGTATACTCACGAGTCACCATAAATTTTTATACACTGAAAATTGGATATGGTAAACATATAACTGAATATTGGCGTACTGAATAACCATAAACTTTGTAACTGAAAGACTATATAACTGGTAACTGAGGTAAACTGATAACCATAAAACATGATAACTATTTTTGTACTTTCTTATAAGTTTATGCTCTAATATGTACAACTATCCATTGTATCCCACTTTCAACATCCTCTCAAGTCTCATTTGTTACCAACTTGTACTCCATAATTATACCCCAATGGGAAATCATCCTCTCTAGAACCTTGAGTTTTTTTCCCGCTCGTCACTGGAAATACAATACGTTTGGAATTCGATAGGAAGAGAAGGATACCTATTTCTCTAAGCTTCATGGCATGATCTATAGTAGAAATAAATGGGACAATCCTGGATGTCTTGGTAGTTAACTGTTTACATGAGTGTTCGGCACATACATATAAAGAAAACTCCACTAGACACAGCTTCATAGACTCCCTAGGACTTTTGAACCTAGTACTCTGATACCAAGCTTTATCACATCCGAACCTGGGCCTGGACGTAACATGGAACTTGGTGCATGAGTATATGTGACTGAGTGAAACTTCAGTAGGTCGAAACTCCTTCGCCCATCGGACAATTTGGACCATCAACCATCAACATTCAGTTTCTTATCTCTTGATTATTAATATGAACAAATTCAAAACTTAGAGAAAACACTATAGTGTTGAGAGATGTTATTTTGCCTTGAAAACACCAAAAGCAATAAACTTGAAGAAATCTGAAAGTACTCTTGAGATTTCTCATTTAAAGCATACACACAAAGGAAAGAAAATAAATTCTCTGCTAGAGCTTACCTCAACAGACCTAGAAGCGTGCTCGATGAAGGTGTGGCAAGATGAGGAGACTCGCCGGAGATTGGGTTTGACGGAGGGATTCAGTTGGAAAATATTAGGGCTTGTTTTGGCTTTCGATATTCTGTAAGTGAAAGTATTCAGTAATAAGACTTAATTTGCCACATATTCTGAATAAAGACCAATTATTAGGAATAAAAAAATAAAAATATTATTTAAAAAAATTGGACCGAAAGATGTAGCGTGAGTTTAGTAAATTAGATAAGGAAAAATTGGGGAGAAACCACAAACGTTCCCACAACGTCTTCTCCCAAGAAACCTTCACAATAGACAATCTATTGGGACAGTTTAACATATCGTTCCAATAGAGTAATTTATGGTGACGACTATATGACTATTGCAACGGTTTACTTTTATAACGGTACCAATAGGTTCATCAGGCTATGGGGACAGCTATAACCGTGGCAGTATCCAGTGTATTGTAACAATACCATAACCGTTGCTAAATAACAGTTGCAATAGGACAAATTTCTATTAGAGTGTATTGCATTGACATTTCGGAATTTCTTCGCCTCTGATGCTTGTGGAACTTTTATTGGGTCTCTTCCTGTTGTGGTATGTTGTATGTTGCTCCGTCCTCTTCCAGATTTTGCCTTCCTCGCCATAATCAGCTACTCCTAAGAGGAGAGCTTGTGTCTATAGAGAGAGGGTTTTTTTCCTTATTATTTATTATTCTTATATTTAGTGAAAAGAATATTGTGCATTGTCTTACCAAGTCTATGTTTTACCTTTTCCTTAATATTTTGATTTGCTTGAAAACGGGGATGTGAGGCGAAGTAAATTTCCTATTAGTCACTTCCACCAATTGATCATTCCATTGGGTCACAATTATATCTGAAATGCAAATGCAATACTTCAAATATGCAGGGAATTATTAATAAGAAAAGACTTCATTGCACGCAAAAAGTGAATATACATTGTTTGAGTGGAATTATATCGGAAAAAAACTGACGTAGCAAGGGAAAGTAATATAGGACTCTTGTTTGTTTGCTTACTTAGACTAATCAACTAACTTATTACATATTTTTTGGTTTTTCATCCGGTATCGGGTATCCATATTGGGGCACGACTAAAATCGGGATTCGCGCCGGAAAATCCGACATCAGAGGGTAAAGCGCTTCCTAACAAAGGCGACTCCATACCCAGGGACTCAAACTCGTGAAAACTGATTAAGGATGAATGAGTACTTACCACTCAACTACAATCCTTATTTGTAATTTACTACATATGTTCTTAAAGAAAGAAGAAGATAAATCTAAGTCACATGAGTAGATAAGAGTAACTAAGTATTTATATAGGGTAAAATGTGATGTGACACGTGGTTGTCTAAAAGGAGGACACGTGGATCCCAAGATGGAGATGGCCAAAGACCGAACACAACCACTCCGCTTGTCACCAGAAATGATAACGTTCATAAAGGTGTATTAAATGCTCTGCGCTCATTAGTAATTACTAGGGAATATTCTGTAGCATTAAAAGCGACGGTCCATTACAATGAATTTGGCATTTATGTTCACTGTTACGTCTTCATCAATGACCCTCATAATTAACATTAAAGGAAGGCACGATCCTAGGACCTCCTTCCCAAGACATGGCTATAAATAGTGAGCTCAATTATCATTGTAAGATATACGAATTTTTTGGTAAACTTACACGACATTCTATACAAAGCTTAATATAATTTTACCTTCTTGTTCTTTGATCCCATCATTGTTGTGCCTCGAAATCCTGTTCTCGGAACTGTCATCTCTGTTATTTCATCTACATTTCAAGGATAAGTATTATGCATTTCTTCGATCATTGCTTTATTTTAGGATAAAATTAGTTCACTTGTTTAGAAACCACGTATAAATTCAAATGTGCCGTTTTATGGGCAAACAATTCGGCGCCCACCGTGGGTCCTAGACAACTGTGTAATTAAATTGATCCTTGCTTTTTTTACTAATGTGTTTTGATTATTTTGTCTTAGAAAAAATCACAGAAAATGGCATATAACATTGTTAATGACACACACAATCCTAAATTTTGAGGGGATCAACCTCATTTCGAGGATTCAATCAGTGATACCCGTAGGGAAGGGAATGACGCCACGCCGGTGCATGACAGGAGGTACCCTTGAAAGGTTTGGGAGACAACTCCCGATGATGTTGATGAGGAGCATGTAGCGGATGCGGTGAGGGTCCTGCAAGAGCAACATGCAATCATTCTAGGCCATCTCATGCGGCATGATTAGCTTATGACGGAACTAAATCGGGCACTATCGGGGGTTTCGAATAATGCAAACAGACGAGATCCAATTCCTCCCGTTGTTCCCACAGACAAAACAACGGAGAGACTCGACAACAACATTCCCAGGGGTGAAGTTGGCTCTGACGAGTCTGGGGGGAGCAGATCCGGTATAAACATCGAGAACGACTCATTCAAGAATGAGCTTTTACGCTTTATGAAGGAAGTAAATGCCCGCATGGACCAAATATAGAGCGTGCCACGAACTCGAAGAAGTATATTCAATTACAGTACAAGCCGAGTCCAACACCAGAACTAATCCCGAAGTGGTTCAAAATGCCTGAAATTCAAAAGTATGATGGAACTTCAGACCCATAGGAGCATATTTCTACCTACACAATGGCGGTAAAAGGAGATGATATAGATCCTCTCAAAATTGAATATGTGTTGGTAAATAAATTTGGAGAAACTCTCATGAGGGGACCTCTAACGTGGTATTCATTATTACCCGGGCATTCCATAGATTCCTTTGAGATGCTCGCAGATTCTTTCGTAAGGCGCATTCCAGGGCCAGTAAAGTGCAAGCCCGGAATGCCGTGATATTCAGGATCTCACAAGGAGAATCTAAATTATTGCGAGAGTTTTTTACTCGATTCTATAAAGAAAGAATGTTGCTTCTAGTTGTCCCGGATGAATGGGCGGCTGAAGAATTCACCAAAGGATTGAATCCAAGAAGTTCAGACGCTTCTCGGAAGTTGAAGGAGAGCTTTCTTGAGTTTTAAGAAACAACTTGGGCAGATGTTCACAACCGGTACGAGTCAAAGATAAGGATCGAAGATGACTAGGCCGGTTCTACATCAAAGGCCAAAGGATAGGAGAAGAGTAGAGAAAATTCAATGGATGACTAAGACGCAGATAGGATTGCGAGGGGCTGGTTCTTGCCTTACAAGCAGACACAAGGCTGTGGAAGAAACTTCTGAGCAGCAAACAAGTTCACCGTTGACAGAGGGATCGATCATGGTCGAAACAATAGATCACTCAAATTTAAAGAAGCATCGGGGTCTCGGGATCTTTCTTACCCTAGGTTATCGGAATATAACTTCAACGTAAGTGTAGTGAAAATTCCATAGAGACAACGTGGAACCTTTGAAATTAGGAGAAGAAACCCCACTCCAAACGATCAATATGCTCTTCAGGGGGATTATTTAACGGGGTCACCTTTTTGGAAACAAAGAAGACGAAAGTATCAATAACTCCAAGTAAAAGACTCCGAGAAGACGATATCACTTTCACAGAGGAAGACGCAGACGGATTGCTGTTACCACACAACGATGCACTTGTAATCTCTTTAATTGTGTTAGATTTTAAGATTAAAGGTGTTCTAGTGGATCTAGGAAGTTTGACTAAGATCATACAATGGGTAGTATTGGAACAGGATAAGCTCACCCGAAGCATTATTCTGGTAACAAAGCTCCTCGATTTAACCTTGCGAGCGTGAAAACATGGGGAGAGATCTTGCTGCTCATGAACGCTGTAGTAGTAGATGGCAACATGGATACAATATCATCCCGGGAAAGCCATGGTTACACGAGATGAAAGTTGTACCTTCAACATATCACCAATTGCTGAAGTTTCCAACACCCAAAGGAATCAAGCAGATAATAAGTGATCAACCGGCAGTGAAGGAAGTGAATGCAATCTCAATTTTCAGTAGCAAAGGGAAGGACCGCATGGCATAAAAATTACAGGAACCGACGCCTACTCCCGAGTTAGAAGGAGTTAGCCTAGGGGAAGAGTCGTCTGAACAATATCAGATGTCGAGATATTTCCATGTTCCGGAAGATACAGACGTAACAAAGTCCACAACAGAGGAACTGGAGCAAGTAACATTCTTCGAAGAATTCCTAAAAAGAAAGTTTCATTTGGGGACAGGACTGCACCCCGAGCTCAGGTCTGGTTTTATTGAATTCCTTCTATTTAGTGCTGATTGTTTTGCATGGTCGCATGAGGATTTGACAGGTATCCCTACGGAAATAGTCATGCTTAAGCTGAGTTTGGATCCTAAAGTACCACCGGCATGACAGAAAAAGCACCATATTGCCGAGGTCAGGAATAAATTCGTCAAAAAAGAGGTAACCTGCTTGCTTAAAATCGGTTCGGTTAGAGAGGTAAGATATCCAGACTGGCTAGCCAATGTATTAGTAGTTCCTAAGAATAACAATAAACTTCGCATGTGTGTAGACTATAAAGACCTTAATAAGGCGTGCCCGAAAGACTCGTTCCCACTGCTAAATATCGATCAAATGATTGAGGCCACGACCCGACACGAGTTAATGAGTTTCCTTGATGCCTATTCCGGGTGCAACCAAATTGATATGAACTCGGAAGACTAGGAAAAAATTCATCTATTACGAATTTCAGTACATATTGTTACAATGTAATGCCTTACGGGTTGAAAAACGTCGGAGCCACTTATCAACGGCTCGTAAATAAGATGTTTGAAAAGAAAATAAGAAATACCATGAAATTTTATATAGATGATATGCTCGTTAAGCCTTTGAATGAAGGTGACCACCTTAAGCATTACAAGAAACATTCGACATCCTAAAGAGGCATAACATGAAACTTAACCCCGAGAAGTGCGCGTTCGAGGTCGGTTCTGGTAAGTTCCTGGTGTTTCTGGTCTCACAAAGGGGAATTGAGGTAAAACCCAATAAAATCAAGGTTATAGACGATATCCCGGATCAATTTTCAAACATAGGGGAAGTCCAAAGATTCACAGGAAGGTTAGCAGCTTTGAGCAGGTTCATTTCTCGGTCATCAAAAAAATGTCATCTCTTCTTCACACTGCTCAAAAAGAAAAATAATTTTGAATGGACACCGGAGTGCTAGCAGGCTTTGAGGGACCTGAAGAAGTACATATCAAACCCTCAATTATTCTCAAAACAAAAAGAAGGTGAAACATTGCTAGTCTACCTCGCGGTTTCAAAAGTTGCGGTAAGTGCAGTTTTAGTCTGGGAGGACGAAGGTACAAAATTTCCTATTTGTTACGTTAGAAAAATTTTAACAGGAGTAGAAAATCGCTACCCGCATTTGGAAAAAACTAGCCTTATCTCTTGTAGTCGCTGCTCAAAAGTTGATTCCCTACTTCTAATGCCACCCGATAACTATGGTGACTACTTTACCTTTTGTAGAACGTCCTCCTCAAACCGGAGCTCTCGGGTAGATTGGCCAAGGGACGTCGAAATGAGTGAGTTTGGCATAGAATATAAACTAAGTACTACAATTAAGTCACAAGTCTTGGATGACTTCATGGAAGACTTCAGTCTGGGACTACTACCTCTGGCAATCAAGGAGGCAATAATAGTGCTGGAATTGACATCGGGGGTTTGGACCTTATTTACGAACGGAGCTTCCAATGTAAAGGGGTCCGAGCTCGGAATAGTCTTAATCACGCCTTCGGGGGAAACCTTAAGGCAAGCCATCAGAACAATCCCTTTAACTAACATTGAAGCAGAGTGTGATGCTTTGAATATAGGGCTCAAACTGGCTCGGGGAATCGACTCTGAGGTTATTGAAATTCGATGTGACTCACAGTTTTTGGTAAATCAGGTCTACGGGGTCTTTGATACCAAATAAGAACGTATGCAACAATACCAGTCTTTTTGGCACGATTCTGGGAATGGTCAATTACTCATATCCCGAGGGAGGATAACGCAGAAGCGATAGATTAGCAAACTTAGGATCATTAACGGAAATAAAGGGATCAGAGTCCGAAATGGTGGTACAACTGATGAGCTCAGTCCTAGATACGGATGGTTACTATGAGGTAAATTCGTCTAGTCTAGTCTGGGACTAGAGAAATGAAATAATCAACTACCTCGAGCACGGAAAGTTTCCTGAAGACCCCAAAACATCACGGGCATTACGCACCAAAGCTGCACATTATAGATTTAAGAAAGGCCAATTGTATAGAAACAAATTCCAAGGCACGTTGGCCCGGTGCGTAAGAGCGTCAGAAGCTAATTATGTCATAAGAGAAATCCATGAAGGGATATGCGGCAATCACTTAGGCACAGAGTCTTTGGCGCTGAAGTTGGTATGTGCAGGATATTACTGGCCTCGCATTGAACAAGACGCCAAAGATTTCATAAGAAAATGTGATAAGTTCCAACACTACGCACCACTAGTACACCAACCGACAGAACCCTTAAATTCGGTTATGTAACCATGGACGTTCATCAAATGAGGGATGGATATCGTCGGACTGCAGCAACCGGCTCCCGGAGAGGTAAGGCTTCTTTTAATTCTGACTAATTATTTTTCTAAATAGGTGGAAGCAGGTTCTTATCAGAAGATAGGAGAACACGAAGTGGTCGATTCCTATAGAAATATATAATTTTTAGGTTTGAATTACCAAAAAAGATAGTATGTGACAATGGGCCACAATTTATCTATAAGGCCCCCTTAAAATTTACCTAGAAACCCAGTAATTCGTGATGTCAAGGTGAGCGCTATGTGTTTCAATAGTACAAAACCACGGTTCGGACTTTTTGGATTGGAAAACACGTTTTTGGAGTAAAGGAAAATGTCTTAAATGTGTGTGTTTCTGTGGTCCATTATGCGGCCGCGTAATCACTTTGCGGACCGCTGATGAGTGGTGATTTTACCACTCATTTTGGCCTCTTTTCATTAGATTTTGTATTGTTCAATGATAACTTGAGGTTTTTATTAGTGTGTAATTGTTCAATTTTCAGGTAAATGATGTCGTGAAGTGGTTGGTGTTGAATTGGAATGAAAGTTGAACAAAAAGTTGTGAAACGTGCACAAAATGCTTCAGTGATTCCGCACCTACGGAACTTTGGGCCGCAGGTGAGAGATTGCACCTGTGAAGGAATATCACGCACCTGCGAAAGAAGGCACAGCCACACAAGCTCGCACCTGCGAAGAATTTAACGCACCTGCGGAACCGCAGGTGCGACCATTTACCCGCACCCGTGATGAAAGTTCAAGCCAGCCAGAACCGCACCTGCGAGTGGATTTCCGCTCCTGCGGAACCGCACCAGCGAGAATTCTTCTGCAGGTGCGATAATCGTGCATTAGATCTGGACATAATTGTAAAATCACAAGTTCCCATCCCCACTCTCATATACTCGACCTAGCAGACATTTTTGAGAATCTTGGCATATCCTTTGGATTTGTAAATACATTTTTGAGAGAGAATAACAAGTCTTGAAGTTAGGGTTTTCACACACACTTGGGTCTTGAAGATTTCACCATTGTGGTTAAGGATTTCTTACCCATTTATGTTTATTTCTTCACTTCCTTGTTTTGTATTGAATATCTAAGTGTGTAGTATTATTTCCAACACTTGAATCTTGCTTTGGGAATATTCATATTTAAAGTGTGGATTAAATACCTTGTTGTGCTTATGTATTGAATGATTTTATTATATTTATGAAGTGAGTATTTGTTACTTTAATTATTCTTGTTCTTTAATGTTTCCATAGGGATTAGCTAACCCTAGGAATAGCCCATTAACTCCGAATTGATTTTGGAAAAGATAATTTGGGGTTGAGAAAGATTAATTAACAAGAACTTGAGGCCTTAACCCTCATTTTATAGATTCTACCTAGGGATAGGATTGAACTACTTGTAGCCAACTCCGGAAGTGCTTAGTCTATTAATTGGGTTAGGAATAATTCAATTAGGAAGTCTTGTTAGTCTTTGGGAAAAGCTAATTAAGAATTATTATCCGTGTCTAATTAACATAAACTCGCTCATATTTGTAAAATCATGGAATACATCGGATCGTTACTTGAGTGTAATACCCGAAGTATCGATACCTGTCGCCATTGATCATTTTACTTGCGTTCTAGGTTAGTTTATATTTTCGCATTTAGTTATAAACAACTTTCAAAACCAAAATCTTATTTGTTTGGCATTGCACGATAAAGTGATAACTCTCTTGCATTCCTAATCGCCTCCATAATGTTCTCTGTGGGATTCGACCCCAACCTTGTTGGGTTACTATATTTGACATTGATCGCTTACACTATTTTAAGGTGTAATTTGAGCGTATCAAATTTTGGCGCCGTTGCCGGGGAACAATTGGCGTAACTTAGGTTGTTTGAGAAGTAAGCTTAAGTGGTTTGATCCAAACTTTTGAATATTTGTGTAATTATTTTTCTTGTTTATTTTCTTAATTTTTCATAAACAAAAAAAAATTAAAAAACAATATATGCATAATATAATGATAATTGGTCGGATGGTAGTTGTTCATATTTTGATGACCCTGTCCTTACTGTGGAGAACCACACTCGTGGCAAAATTGTTTAAATTCTCTCGGGGATGGATTGTGCGCACAATCTCAAACCTATGAGTGGAGTACTTGTGATAGGTGTGTTTGCCAAAATGGTCATTGGGATGATTGTGTATATTTGTCTGTCCCTTCCCCGAGCCTCCACCATGATGAATCTACTTTTTGTGATGGAAGTTTTAGGGGCCATGAAGAGGAGGAAATTGAGCATGGTAGAAATGGAGAGTTCAAGCTCATGTTGGAGTGCTTACTTGAAGAAGGAAACCATGAGCAAAATTCTTTGGAAGAACTTTTGGAGACTAGTCTCCAAAATGATTTGGCACTTGAAAGGTTACACTCACAAATGGATGCAATGATTGAAGCTTCAAGGGATCAAAAAGCCTTGGAGGTAAGTGAGAGACAAGAGATCGAAGATTCTTCCTTGGCGCTTGAACAAAGCCAAGAAGAACTCTCAAATGCTCAAAATGAGAAGATAATGCTCATGTTGGAGACCATTCTTGAAAATGAGGAAAAGCACAACCTTGCGCTCGAAGAATTGAAATATGATGTGGCTCAAAATGATGAACTCATCCGCACTTTGGAGGATCAAATGCAAGCATTGATGAAGACTCATCATGCATCTCAAGTTGAAAGTGTGGATGGAAGAATTCAATTCTGAGGGTGAGAGAGAGTGCTACTTTGAGGAATCAAGACTTGAACATCCGCCAACCGACTCCATGAGAGTTTTTGATGCCAACAAAAATATGGAATTAGAGTCAACCGGGATGATTGAAAATTTGGTTGAAATTGACTCTATTCCGGGGGAAAATGAGGATGTCAAAATCCGGAGAAATTTGCAAGTTGGAAGGTTGAAGGTACATTCCAAGCCTTTTTCAACATTGGAATCGTGTGGTAAAACGGAAGTTGAACTACACGAGTCAATGGAGTGTTGCGAGGAGGAAATATTCGTACCATACATCTTGCAATTTGAAGAACAAAGAAGGCAAAAGGACATTCCTCACATGAGAGCCAAGAAGTGCAAAATGAAGAAATTAAGGCTTGGCTCAATCATCTACTTACCACCCCCCACCGCCCGTGGTCACAAGCTTGAGTCCAAGCTAGGTGCCCAATTCATATCATTCAAATGGCGAGAAAAGTGGTAAAGTGAATTGCGTCGTGCCACGACGTTAAATGCGGCGCTTGATGGGAGGCAACCCATCGTTTTTCAAAAAAAATTTGGTCGTCTTTAAAATGTTCTTTTTTAGAATAGCTTATTATACTTTTTCTAACCAATCTGCCAAGTTTTGCATTTTTTGGAGTTGATTTGAGCAGGTCAGGGATACCGGGGAGTCACAACCAGTGCAAGAAAGCAAACAAATGGCTGGGCAAGCATCTGCTATGCCTCGTGTTCAAAATGCTATAGCGGAATGGCATTTGCGATCAAAAATGTGATCGCAAATGTCCATAGAATGTTCTGTGCAAAACCCAGGTATTTTCGCACCTGCGGTCATTTTTCCGCAGGTACGACATCGCAGGAGCGGATCAGGCATCCCAGGTGCGGAACCAATCGCAGGTGCGTTCTTTTCTTCGCACCAGCGGGATCGCAGGTTTGAACCGTAGGTTCGAAGCTCGCCAGCTTAATTCCCATATTGTATTCCCCAGGTCATTTTAATTTTCAAAGTTTTCTTTACACCCTAAGTTCAAAGAACATGCCAAATTCCTCACACTTCCTCACACCCACAACTCTCGCTGTAATTCGCAAGTCTGGTATGTACAACTACTCACCCATTTTGCCTCCCTATTTGTGCCTTTAATTTGTCTGCTTTGCCAGGCCTTCAAAGGCCACAAACATTCTTTCTTTTCTTCATTTTTTTTTTGCTCTTTTGTTTCGTTACTGCTTTAGGATAGAATTAAGGCAAGGTTTGGTTGAGACTAGTTAGTGAGTGCTTGTTTCACTGAAGAAACCATTTGTGGGGTTGTTTTGAGCGTCAAATTCATGTGAGGAGAGAGTAAATGTCATACGCTCGCAAAGTGTTCGAGATATTGTATAAGTTAAAATCGAGTGCCTCGTATCTTGATTGTAGCTTTAATGAAGTTAGAACAAAGTTTGGTACACTAATCTGGAAGTCTTGAGTACAAATTAGTGGCCAAAAGCAAAGCCCAAGTCAAAAGTGACACAAAACAATTGGGGCAGTTAACTTGTGGACGAAGGACCGCAGGTGCGCCCCTTTTTTCCGCAGGCAGGTGCGAACACTTCCGCAGGCGCGACTAATTTTTCCGCAGGTGCGAAAACTGCCCAGCCTTGCCCCAATACAGAAAGTTTGCAACAGGGCCCTCCCGGGCCCGTTCGACTTGGTTCTTTGGCCTATTTGCAGTGTTTTAAGATGCTTAACGATATTCCACTGCTTAACTAACTTTGTTTTGAATTTTTATAGGTACTTTGATTCAAAGATGGACCCGAACCCAAGACAAAATGTCCCAATTAATTCTAAAATTGAGGAGGAAGCTGGAGAACAGTATGATGATACCGGTTCATGTCGGCTGCCTGTCAACGCCGGTACTTTGAACACCTCCTGACCAAGAAATTGGTAATTGAGCGAGGAATTACTGATGACAAAGTGAACGAGAAACTGCCAGAATTCTATGAACGACTGGTATCTTCCGGGTGGACATGCTTCATTCCCACTCCATGTAATGCTAATGAGACATGGGTTCGTGAGTTCTATGCCAATCTCAGGCGTGCAAACTTTCAAGATCCTTACCTCATCATCAGAGCAAAACAAGTGAGATTCGGGGAGGGAGAGATAAATGCAGTCCTCGAAATTCCAAACCACCCGATGGAGCCAGTAGTAGAGAGGGATAACTGTGAGAACGCAGCATGGCTTGCATCCAAATTGTACCCTGAAAGTGTAGGACCAAAATGGGCTACCAAGAGGAAAGGCTTTAAGTCAACTGACTTCACAACCGAAGCCAAAATATAGTTATACATACTAAGAAACAGAGTATCCCCCAGTGGGAATGTCATAGATGTATCTTACACCAGGGCTATGATTATTGCCTGCCTGATCGACTGTATTCCAGTGAACTCGGGCCACTATATTATAAAGGAGATGCGGAAATGTGTGATTGACAATGGTCCTGGGCTACTTGATCACTGAGTTATGCAGGGAGGCAGAGGTTGAGGAACGCCCAGATGATCAGTGGGTGCCTGCCGACAAACCCTTCCAGCCATTGAGGGTCAAGGGAGAGGGCGGAGCAGTAAAAATCAAGAAAAGAAAGATGACCACCACTACTGCCGAGGTTGGATCCACTTCCTAGTCTAGTTCATCAGCGGGTCCTTTTGGGGAGATGAACTCCCAGCTTGCTCTTATTCGGGATCTTGTGTCCAAGCTCCCCACCGGACCCCCTACTTCACAACCACAGCCCCCACCTGACTATTACTACAGGGCCGAGATGAAGAAGTACTTTGACACTCAGGAGGCGATGTCTGCTTCTCAGGCCAAGATAGTTTCTCATCAGAACAAGATGGCTGCTTCTATGAAGCAGATGGAGTCTTCCTACACTAGCCTTGCCAAGGCACATGTTGATTTGCAGGATTCTTTTAAAAAGAGAAGGAAAAGAACAAGAAGAAAGGGAAGCTCCTAGTCAAAGTGTGGATGGGGGTAAAAGTAATCTTCAAGTGGGGGCAGCTGAGCAAGCCGCTGCTAGTTGTCGATGCTGACGATAGCGAGGAGTACTCATTCATGTCTGATGTTGCTGATGGTGGTGATGATGTTGATGATGATGATGAGGAGGATGATGACAAGGTCTCGCAGCCGCAATGACCAGCCACTTCTCCTGCAGTCTTCTAGTTTGATGCAGACCTCAGGGAGACCCTCAAACTTTGCCATTTATTTTGATATTGTGCATTGGGGACACTGCAATGTTTCTAGTTGGGGGTGGATTTTGTACATTTTATATATCTATGACTTAGTTGATGACATTTGTTTATGATATTGACATTGTTATGTGCCCTTGTCGGGCTTCTTTATTATTTATGGATATTATGTGCCCTTGCCGGGCTTTGTGTTATGTATATCTAATTTTTGGCTAAGCTTGGTGTGATTGGTTTAGTTTCTTTAGTAGTTGGTTTTATTTTTAGCTTTTTAGTTTTATTTTGAGTAGTTAGTTTATTTTCCGTAATAATACTTCCTTGGGTTTTCTTCATGCTACGGTTCTTTCCCAAGGAACACTTTTTGAAGTGAACCGGGTGACTGGTCCCTATGATAGATGGTGTGACAACTTTCTTAATGAATTAATCTTGTGTTGTTAGGAAGAGACTTTTGGATTATTTGGTACTAAAGAAATTAGTCTCTTGTATGTGAAATGTGGTCTAAGAATACCCCTCCGAAATTAGATTTTGAATGAAAACAAGGAAGTTGCATGGGAAAGGATAATTTTTATGATAAATTCTTGGCTCTTTTAGTGACTCTTTACACACTAGTTCAAAAATATTGCTCTAAACTCCTATAAAAAAATGATGAAATTGATCAATCTTGATTAATTCATGTGCCATGTGTGTTAGTATTTGTATAAATAATTCTTGTGCTTGCGTCCATCATCTAGAACTTGCCCGGTTGGTCTTTCAATGCTAATGATAATTATGTTTGGTTGGAGAAATGACCTTAGGCATTCTTTGCTTTATTCGAAAACCCTGTTAGCCTTTTGAGCCACCATTGTATAAATATTATCACTAGTTACCCCATTTGAGCCTTGAACTTCTTCTTTGGTCACCTCATTACAAACCTTTCCCTTTTTGGCAAAATAATTCCTCTTTTAAACCCGTCCCTCCTTGAATATTGAGAATGAGGCAAAAAAAAGCCTAAGCTGGAGGTGTAGTGTCAAAGTGGAAATTTGGTAAGGTTGTACATTGAGTGCAAAATATATACCTCAAATGATTCTTTTGAAATTATTCAAGCTCCAAAAGAAAAAGAAAAAAAAAGATATAGAGAAAAAGAAGTGTATATATGTAAATAAATATGGGAGCTTTGAAGAAACCACTTGAGGTATTTAAAGTGGTTCTATGTTGGTAACTAGATGCAAATGAGGCCATGTGGTTTGAATAGAAACAAAGTGTATCAAGAAAGGAAAATGTGAGTAGTGTTCAAGGAGGGTGTAGTCATTTTCCCAAATGTATATCCTACCTTTCCCTAAACATACATTACAAGCTTAAAAAACCCTTATGGGATCTCCAACCGAATGTTCTTGAATATGCAATGAATTAAAATAAGGGCAAGCCTATGGTATGATCGGTTGTAGCACTTGAAAGTTCTTGTGAGTGTGAGTGGCTTTGTAAATATGTCCCTTGTTGTTGTCATTGTAAATATTGTGAGTTGGGACTTTCGTTTCTTTCTTGTGAGGGCACATGAATTAGGATTGAATGGTGAAATTGATATAATAAGAAATAAACGAGTTGAGCATGTGTAGTAGACTAGTGTTGTTGAGTCATTTCTTGAGGCTTTTTCTTGTCACTTTATTGTTTTTGAACCTCTCGTGCACTTCTTGAAATTGTTTGTTAATGAGGGAGTTATTCAAGTAAGATGCATACTTGAGCCTAATTATTTGTACCAACCAAATCCATAAGTATAATGCTTAATTGGAAAATATGAATTGTGAATACGAGCAATGCAACTTGTGTTTAAAATAGTAGAACCTCATTGAGTTATTAGTTTTGATTTGCTTGAGGACAAGAAAAAGCTCTAAGTTGGGTGTGTTAATGAGTGGTGATTTTACCACTCATTTTGGCCTCTTTTCATTAAATTTTGTATTGTTCAATGATAACTTGAGGTTGTTATTCGTGTGTAATTGCTCAATTTTCAGGGAAATGATGCCGTGAAGTGGTTGGTGTTGAATTGGAATGAAAGTTGAACAAAAAGTGGTGAAAAGTGCACAAAATGCTTCAGTAATTCCACACCTGCGGAACTTTGGGCCGCAGGTGCGAGATCGCACCTGCGAAGGAATATCACGCATCTGTGAAAGAAAGCACAACCACACAAGCTCGCACCTGCGGAACCGCAGGTGCGACCATTTACCCGCACCTGTGATAAAAGTTCAAGCCAACCAGAACCACACCTGCGAGTGGATTTCCTCTCCTGCAGAACCGCACCTGCGAGAATTCTTCCGCAGGTGCGGTAATCGGGCATCAGATCTGGACAGAATTGTAAAGTCACAATTTCCCATCCCCACTCTCATATACTCGACCTAGCAGACATTTTTGAGAATCTTGGCATATCTTTTGATTTTGTAAATACATTTTCGAAAGAGAAGAACATGTCTTGAAGCTAGGGTTTGCACACACACTTGGGTCTTGAAGATTTCACCATTGTGGTTAAGGATTTCTTACCCATTTATGTTTATTTCTTCACTTCCTTGTTTTGTATTGAATATCTAAGTGTGTAGTATTATTTCCAACACTTGAATCTTGATT
>ML251821.1:107762-128807 GCA_005239495.1 Nicotiana undulata
GTTGGGAAAGATTAATTAACAAGAACTTGAGGCCTTAACCCTCATTTTATAGATTCTACCTAGGGATAAGATTGAACTACTTGTAGCCAACTCCGGAAGTGCTTAGTCTCTTAATTGGGTTAGGAATAATTCAATTAGGAAGTCTTGTTAGTCTTTGGAAAAAGCTAATTAAGAATTATTATTCGTGGCTAATTAACATAAACTCGCTCATATTTGTAAAATCGTGAAATACATTGGATCGTTACTTGAGTGTAATACCCGAAGTATCGATACTTGTCGCCATTGATCATTTTACATGCGTTCTAGGTTAGTTTATATTTTTGCATTTAGTTATAAACAACTTTCAAAACCAAAATCTTATTTGTTTGGCATTGCACGATAAAGTGATAACTCTCTTGCATTCCTAATCACCTCCATATTGTTCTCTGTGGGATTCGACCCCAACCTTGTTGGATTACTATAATTGACATCGATCGCTTACACTATTTTAAGGTGTAATTTGAGCGTATCAACCGCATAATGGCCGAAGAGTGAGTCAGAACAATGGCCAATTTTGAGGCTAGTTATGCGGTCGCATAATCATTATGCGGACTGCATATTGATCGCATAATTGCCCCTGAGTTTCTGCGAAGGGATTTCTGCGGTGCATTAGGCGACTGCATAACAAGTTTGCGGACTGCATACTGGTCGCATATACGGTCCAAAAGTTCAAGCCTTGAAGGCCTATTTCTGCGGTCACTTTGCGGACCACATAAATATCCGACCGCAGACTTTGTCGGGGCACCCATTTTTCTTATTTTAAAACCCGACCCTATCACATTAAAAACTAATATTAAACTTCATTTGAGTTATTTTTCTGATAGGTTTAGAGTGAGTTAGAGAGTCCTAAGAGGGAGAAGTTAACTTTCACACCAAATCCATTCATTATTGCTAAGCCCTTGAAGATTATCAAGGAGGTTCTCACATCTCAGGTAAGAATATAGGCCTAGCTCAGTAATTTTGAAATTTCTTCTAAAATGGGTACCTAGCAAGGTAGTTCATGGGCTTGGGGTTAATTGTTTTGCATGCATGGGTGGTGAGGGGGCCTAGGATCAATGTGAGCTAAAAATAGCTAAGAATGGGGATTGGGCTGGTGTAATAAAACCTTAATGAACACATGATGTATGATAAAATGCTCGAGTGAGCTAAAATTATGATCAATCTCCTAATTTTGGGCTCAATTTGTCATTTTTCTAAATAGATTGAAATTTGCTAAGAGTTCCGGATAATTGTAGAGCCTAACGAAGCGCAATTGAGGTATGTATGGCTAAAACCCCTCTTTCTAAGAATCGAACCCCTCCATGGTGCTCCTACGATTTGGTGTAAGTTGTAAATCTTGGCTGATGTAGGAGATGATATTATAACGTGCTTGTGTAGTAAAGCTTTATGTGTAAGATGTATTTCAATGCTCCCCGTCATGTTATGATTGTGATTTAATGATGTATTGGAGTCGTGGAAAATGTGTTTAATTGCCAAAGGATGTGACAGTCTCCATATGCCCATGATTCATGTTGTTCTCATGTGTACTCATGTTTTGCACTAAATGACTTGTTGATGAAATTGGTAATAATGTGAAATATGTGGAAAAGAACTTAAATTGTGAGCTGCGGACATGCTCCAAGCATGAGTTAACAATTGTGGCCTCTGAGATGATTGATGAAAAATGGTAATGTCTTGAGTAAGACGGCCTAGCTGATCGAGCCATGATCGGACGCCATGCCGCACATATAGTGGTATTGTGCTGGGAATTGAATCGGAATTGAAACAGGAAATGATATTGTGGGAAGATGTCTCCAAGGGAGATGACCTAGCCGATCGGGTCGTGATCGAACTCCGTATAAGAGTACGGTGGTATTGTGAATAATAAAGTGATTAAGGCGAATAATGGCCCAAGCTAAAGCTATAGTAATTTCATTTGAAAGCTTATGTGGATCCTTATTTGATGTTGTGGTATTGTCTAAGTTTATTATTCATTTCATTATTTCTTTTTCCTGTATTATTGATATTTCTACTGTAATGATGTTTATCTATTCATACTAGTACTATTCGACAATACTAATGTCCCTTTTGCCGGGGGCGCTACATCTTTCAATGGATGTAGGTCGTTCCATCGCAGATAGTGGTTCTCTCCCTCTATCCTCGTAGCAGTCTTAGTGAGCCCCAATTTCTTCCAGGGGATTGTGTAGCTCTTCTTTTGTATAAGTGACTACGTTTTTAGGTATAGCCGGGGCCTTGTTGCCGGCATTGTCTTTTGTATCATTAGAGGCTCCGTAGACACTTATGTGGGTCATGTATGGGTGTGGGGGTGGTCACAAGATTATGTTGTATTTTGTAAACCTTTTCTCACTGATTGTAAATTGTATGTATTTTGGGAACTTAACCTTGATATAACGAAAACAAAGCAAGCAACATGTAAGGTTCTATGAAATTCTTCTACTGCTTAACTAATGGCAACGTGTCTTCTTTATCACAAGCGAGCCGGGTAGAAGTCATCTAATAGGTTGGCTCGACCGGGTTCTCTCGGTTGAGCACCAGTCGCGCTCCACGAGGTTGGGGCGTGACATTATCGGTATAAAAGTTACAAAGTTCCTCAAAGACTTGAAAATAAAGACGCTCACGTCTTCTCCTTATCATCCGAGTGCAAACGGCCAAGGGGAGTCAACAAATAAAGTGATTATTCAAAACCTCAAGAAACGTTTGGAAGCAGCAAAAGGCAAGTGGCCCCAAGAATTTTCCGGAGTTCTATGGGCCTATCAAACAACGGCCAAATCGAGTATAGGAGAAATTTCTTTTTCCCTTGTGTACGGTGTTGAAGCCCTAATCCCAGTAGAAGTGGGCAAACCCACTTTGAGATATTCTCAGAGAAATGAAGAATCGAACAACGATGCTAATCAACTTGGAACTGCTCTAGGAACACTGGGACTTGGCGCATGTAAGGATGGCAGCTCAATAGCAGAGAATAGAGTGATATTATAATCGAAGAGCCAACTTCCGTTATTTCGAAGTAGGAGACTTGGTTCTAAGGAAAGTAACCCAAAATACCCAGGATCTCAACGTGGGGAAGCTAGGTCCAATGTGGGAAGGTCCCTAGCGAATTTTAGGTTTCACTAGGGAAGGTTCATATGAGTTGAAGACACAGAATAGAGACAAGTTGCCCAACAACTGGAACGTGGTACACCTCAAAAGATATTATTGCTGATGAACACTATTCAAGCGGAAAGTATGTGCTGCACTCTTATTCCCTTCGTTCAGTTTTTGTTCCAATTGAGTTTTTCTGGCAAGGTTTCTAATGAGACAGCGACAGAAAGCATACTACGAAGACAACAACAGCAAGACCTTTGATAGCAAGGCAAACAAGCAAGCTTCCACTCGGAGACGATTAGATAATATTTGGTACGATAGCAAATTCCCGCTGGGAAGTTAAGGTTGCTACCGAACAGAGGTTACCCGACAGTTCACGAGCAGAAACCACTAGAGGAGTGTTAGGTATTCTTTCACTCGATAGCATGTAATCCTTAGGGGAAGTAAGGTATGTTGCCGAGTGAAGGATTACTTAGCAATTCATTGGTGGAACCTTCGAAGTACAAGACTTCCAGTGTTCTAATTTGCACTCTTCACATTTGAACACTGGGGAGGAATGATATGAGGATATGGAAACAATGACTGCCACGTCAGCCGGGGAATAAGAATCCGGAAACAAAATGCATCATTGGGACGGGAGACTGCGCAGCCAGCCCCGTAGAAACAAGTTGTACAAGATAGCCACAAGTAATGGTAATTTCATTTCTACATAGAAAAATGCTTATGTATTTTTTGAAATCAAAGGAATAAAATGAAATCCTTTTGCTTCTATCTTTTTTCTTGTCTAAACAATGAACTAACTTTGTCATTTGAAAGCTAAATTAGTACTTCAAATTTTAGTGCCGTAATGAACATGAACCGTCCTCTTCAAGAGCACCATCAACACAAGATGGCCTTCTCTTATTAAAACCCTCACGTTAAAGGGTTGGTTCCGGAAGAATATGCCCAGAATCTAAAATTCCATCGGGGAAAAATACACCTGAAGCCGCATACGAAAAGTACACAAAAAGCAAACTTGAACAAATACTCAAGGAAACCCTCACGTAAAAGGGATAATGCTCAAAACCAAAATGCTTCGAGGAAAAGGCATCCGAGACTACACATAGTAAAGAGCGAACAGAAAAACGTGCGCAGAATGCTTGAGCGATTGCAAAAGTTAAAGACTTGCATGGATATTCAAACTAAAGAAAGACTCAAACGATACTTGAGAAAAAATATGTCTTTATTTACAAGAATGTGCCAAAATGATAAAAGTACAAAATGGGAAAAGGAAAGGAAAAGCTAAACTGCAGTGCCTCCGGAACTAAGAGGAAGAGAAGTATCCACCATTCCCGGGGGAAGTAGGTGGTTCCACCCATGGCTCGACATTTTCCCCAGTTTGGTCTTCAGAATCATCGCCTTCCGATCCCTCTTCAGTTTCTGAAAACTCAGAACCGGAACCAGAAGAACCAGGAGCATCATACTGCACTAGGAGTCTATTTTTTGCAACCAACTCAAGCTCTTGGGCCTTAGCAATTATGTCATCAACATCAATGATACCGAATTTTACCTCTTCCAAGGTTTTTCCCCTCATGTTCTACACGAAATAAGTTTTTTCAACAACGAGGGAAGCCACTCAGTGCTTAAGTTCTTCTTCGAGTTGGGTAACCTCGGGAAAAAGGCTTTCCTGGGCGGACTTAGCAGATTTATGGCTGACGTTGAGGTCACGGACAGTTGAACTAAAGAGCCTATTATGCTCGATGGTGTTCCTGTACTTCTCTTCTAGATCGGCGTGTCTCGCCCCCACAGCAGCAAGCTCTTCAATTTTGGAGTTCAAGGACACCTCTATGTTAAACACTATTTCAGTGGTGGCAGCCTCACAATCGGTTCCAAGAAGAACAACGTTCTCGACTTCAGCCCATTTGGCTTTGTCTTCATCAAATCTAACCCTCAACAGGACAATTTCTTGGCTAAGAGTTACCACTTCTTGCTCACTTTGCTGCAAATGAGCTTCCAAAATAACAACCTCAGTAGCTTTGGTTTCCAGTTCCGAGAGGAGGATAACAATTTGGTCGCGTTCCGCCAAAAGCTGATTCGGTTCAGAAGTAAGTTCCTCCTTTTCATGAATCAACCTCTGAAGACCCTTAGAAGAAAGAAAGTTGGCCTAGAAAACGAGAAGAAGTAAAATTTAGAATATTTTCATACAAAAATAGAAGAAGTAATGAAGGAAAAAAGAACGTACCGCTGCGGCGTTATGCATGTCAGTGTTCAACAAGCACTCCCCCGAGAGTGCCTAAATATTTTCCCAATCTTTCTATTAAGCCAAAGGCTTAAGGAAATTAGCAAGCTCAACCAGCCGTGATAGCAGGTTGCACCCGGTAGAGACCAAAAGAATATTATTCCTCCTCCCCTGTGGATCTTTAGAAGGGGTGGCATAGTTTTGCTCTGAATTTGCATGAACTGGGGACTGTGGAAGAGGAACACCTTCTTCATGATCAGGTGCGATGGATGGAGGTGATGCAACAATTGCTGGTAGAAGAAAGGATAATGATGTAAGTGATGTAGCAGTTGCTGGTGTTGGTGAGGGTGGAGATGAAGCTGATGGAGTTGAAGAATGAGAAGCAACTGCATCAAATACAATGTTGGTTGTTGGATGCTCGCCAACCAAATATGGTAAGGACCCGGTACTCAACCCCGTAGTACCGGTTACAGTGATTGGGGCCCGAAAATGAGAGTTGGCATTTTCTACCTAATCAGATTATCCCCAAAGTTCCAAGACATTGCCTTCAGTTGGTGTGATTACCTCAACATGCCGAGCATCCTGTTGAGATGATGAGGATCGTCGCCTTCTATGTAGAGAAGTTCCCTCATCACTAGCTTTTTCATTATCATCAATCATGACTGTGTCTATGACCGGACCGGAAGGATGACCAGTCGTCATCGCCACCGGAGATGACTTGTGGGCATCAATCTTTGCCCTCTTATTCTTTTCCCCAGACGCGGAGGAACGTCTTCTCTTTGTTTGATTATCCTCCATCTGGGGACTTCGTAAATAAGTGTTTGCACCCGAAAGAGGCCCAGAGATATCTGTTTGAGTATGTTCTTCCTAAAGTAGCCTTGCTGCATTAGAAAAATCAGCCAAAACGTCCTCCTCGGGGAAAGCAACAGAGTCGCAGATAGACCTAATTTCGTGAACAAGTGAGAATAGTTCAACCAAGTTCTTTGTATACAAAAAATGGAAGCAAGGTAAATTAAAATTACCATGATTTTTGGCCTCCGGCCCGTATTTACGGGCCAGTTCTTTCCACAAATGAGTTTCTGGCATTGTGACATCCAAGATCTTCTGAACCCCCATGTCCAAACCTTCCACCACCGATGAGATCCATCGAGTTTGCTGAAACATACGAAGGGTGAAGAGATGATACGACCATAAACGAATATCTAGTAAAAAGAAATACTAAACAAAGAGCTTACGAGTGTGGTTCCAAGCAACCAGAAAGGATGAAGCAGTCGTCGGAATGATGTCGTGGGTAGCGACTGCAGCGAACCGTTCCATCCACCCACGGTCGTTGCCATCATCCATGCTAGACAACAAAGCATGGTGGCCATGTTTGCAAAGGTTTATCGTTCCCCCACGAAAGATTTTGGGAGAATAGAGGTCCATCGTATGAGCTAAGGTTAGATCCTCTCTAGTTTCCTGGCACAAACATCGAAGACAGGCGATTGCCATCCATAGTGAAGGACTTACCTGCGCCAAACACACCTGGTAGCAAAGGCAAAACTTTGCAATCACGGAATCAAGCTCTCTGCTAAAAGAAAACGCACCCAAAGTAAACGGATATGTGAAACAATATGTAAGACCTTCCTTGGGAAGGGTCACTCGCCAAATAGATCAGGAGCAGTGATATCCAACTCATGGCAGTGGAAACCCTCCTTCACAACAGGAATACTGGATGGACAAATGGAAGAAGGGTACCTACTAACAGCCCATGTACGAGGGTTAACAGTAGGGAATTTATCTTCAAAATCCTTCGAAGTATTAAGTTTTCTTGGGATGATGGTTACCGCCGTTGGAGGAACAAAGTCCTCGGTTTTGTTCTTGTTCTTTATAGAATCAACATGCTTAGAGGAAGAAGCCATTGAAAAATAAGAAGGAAAAGATTTTGCGTTTAAAGAAAATTAGAGAAACGATGGAAAACAAGGATGCAAGTCAGAAACTCAAGAAATTGTAAAACGCAAAGGAAAAGAATGTTGTGTATAAGTAAAATTTTGGCTGCTAAATTTTGGCCACGATTAGCTTGATAATCGGCAAAAGCTGTGCTGAACCTGGGATAATGCGTGTTCGGGGCATTAAATGCGGAGAGACTTGCATCTAATCAACTGTCAGAAACCTCAAAGGGAGTTCTAGTAATTTCCGCCAAAAAAATGTTTCTACAAACTTTCCGGTAACACAAAGTTATGTAACTGGAAAGTGGGGGGACTATCTGTATAGGGTAAAATGTGATATAACACGTGGTTGTGTAAAAGTAGGACACATGGAACCCAAGATGGAGATGGTCGAAGACCGAACGCAGCCACTCCGCTTGTCACCGGAAAGAATAACATTCATAAAGGTGTATTAAATGCTCAGCGCCCCTTAGCATTTACTAGGGAATATTCTACAGCATTAAGATCGACGGTCCGTTACAGAGAATTTGTCATTTATGTTCACCATTACATCTTCATCAATGACCCTCATAATTGACACTAAGGGATGACATCATCCTAGGACCTCCTTCCCTAGACATAACTATAAATAGTGAGCTCAATTATCATTGTAAGATATAAGGATTTTCATGCTAAACTTACACTATATTCTATACAAAGCTTAATATAATTTTGCCTTCTTGTTCTTTGATCTCATCATTGTTGTGCTCGGAAAACCTGTTCCCGGAACTGTCATCTCTTTGTTTCATCTATATTTCAAGGCTAAGTATTATACATTTCTTCAATTATTGTATTCTTTCATGATCAAATTAGTTCACTTGTTTAGAAACCACATATAAATTTAATTGTACCGTTTTATAGGTAAACATTATTATTAGCCAATGTAATGCAATGTAGATGTAACTAATTGCCGTGAGTGGAAGCTAGTGAAATGATCCCAATCCCAAATAGTTAAAAATTGAGAAGCTCTGAATGAACAACTGATATTCTACCGTAGTTGTTTTGAATTCTTGCCGTATATCATTATTTCAACAGGACAATTGTTGTTGACAATGTAACAAACTACTTTGAAATTAAATACTCCTATAATTATTTCTGGTGGATATTAATTACAAAACTATGAAGTGTACGTCTCAAATTAAATTAGCGCAGGCAGGATTTGTCTCCTAGCTAGCAAATGTCATTGAATACACCACCAAAATCATGAAAAAAGTGGAAAAAAATTAAATTAATTGGGGACTTTGCTGCTGGTATTTTTATATTATAGATGTCGGATATTTATCGGTTTATCTACTCCATCTGTTATCTTCAATGTTCTATTCTGCGAATAACTTATACCATGATCAGTACAGTGCTGATGTATCAGTTTTCGGCAATTCGATCGGGCTAGCTCAAAGAGTAATGCCGTGACAGTGTAGCCATAGCAACGTTAAATCATATTTGCCTAATGAATGAAAGAAGGGCGTGCATGAATTTTTGCTTATATTCTTTCTTTCGGCATCAATTGTGTACAGAAAGTTGCTTGGGCCATTAACACATGGCTTTAATAGGCAATTTTCTTTTGGAATAACTGTAAAAGCCAAAAATCACCCAGAGAAGACTGTCAGCTAGTTGTTCCTTTTTTTTTTTTTTTGAATGAAATATATCTATGCTTGAAATATTTAATATATATATATATATAAAACTTATTTTGTAGTGTTTTGACTTATACTATTTCTTAGACCCGTTTGGCTATAGATTATGTCAAAAAAGAATTGGGTTTTATTTGGCAAACACACGTTTGACCATAGATTTTGCCTATATTTTGACAAAATCCCAAATCTCAAAATCAGCTCAATAGCTGGTTTTGGGCCAAAATATCACAATTACATTTTATAAAAATTGCCCCAAACTTTTATATTTTATAAAAGAGCCCATCATTTATTATTTTGTAACAATATTGCTTCCTTTTCTCGGCCATATGATAGTGTTTCATGTAGATCATTATAAAAATGATAATTTTGTACCAAATTTATTTATGTTCAGGACTATGGTTTGCGATAATATAATGAATGTTATTGATAATGGTATTGTTGGGTATTTGTCGTAATTTTTAGTACTTGAGAGTATAAGTCATGTTTCATGTTTTTCCAAAATTGGAAAATATATTTTGAAAACTGATGTCAAAACACATTTTCATCTTCAAATTAAATTTCATCCAAATCAGATTGTTTAAAACAAATTTGAAAATATATGACCAAACGCTAGCTTAGTATGTACGTTTGTTTTCAAAAGAAAGATTGGATTAATATATACTAAAGGATTTTACTCTAGCAACCAATTAAATTGATATATAGAACCGAAATAGGAGAATCAAATGGAGTAAGTAGAAGTTCCTTCCTTGGCTATCCAAATAGTAATAATTATGTAGAAACAGAAGAAAAGTACATGTTTAGCTTATATATATAATTAATCTAGTCATAGTAGTATAAAACCAAACCGGACAGTGTATGAGTTGTCTCACCATAAATAAGATGTCATCAGCAAAACAGATTTATGGGGCATTATTACATAGATCTTGAATTTTGAATACAAAATAATATACACGTCGATTTCAAGTATACTAAACAGTGAGTATAACGATTTTTCTTTTTTTCCTAGTGAAAATGATGGCTCCCTTGTAGTTTCTTCTCTACCCAAGAAGGAGATAAAACAGGATTTAACTCATAGTCCATCGTCTTCATTTTATTTTCACCATTCTGCTGATGATTTTCCTCTGAGGAAATATTAACTTTATTCTCATCTGGCATAACCTTAATTCTCCAAACTTTAAAAGTTTGATCCAAACTAGCACTATAAACCAAAAATCCCATTACAACTTTGTCAATTTCCAAATTAGCAGCCAAACACTTAACTGGACCTCTATGTGCATCTAACACAGCAAGACACTCATGAAAACAACTCCCTTCTTCTCTTCTCCAAACCCTAATTGTTGTATCCTCTGAGCCACTAAATATCAATTTCTCAATTGCAACCAAACAAAGGACTGAAAATCTATGCCCTTGCAAGAATCCTCCATGGTTAAATCTACCGGAAGTTTTCTCCTTTTCCCAAAAATTTATGAATCCATCTGAGGATCCAGAGTAGAGAAAACAAGAATTTAGTGACGTGCTTAGGGCTAATGCATTAACAGGTGATGGCTGGAATTTTAGTGTCATTGTTAGAGTATGACAGTTTTGTCCATATACTCTCCTCCAAATTTTTATTGAACCATCGGATGAACATGTGAAAACACAACCATCTTCTTGATTTACAATAATTGAGTTGACATTATCTTCATGAGCCAAGAATGAGTCCACACATCGATTATCGGAGATTCTCCATGCCTTGACTGTTTTATCCCATGATCCTGTGTACAAAAGCCCTTCTGCATGGTAATAAGCCATGCAAGAAATGCAATCTTTATGTTGATTGCTACTACTTGACCTAGGAAATTTGAGAAATGAATAAGTGGACTTAGGTAGGGTTATGATTTTCTTGCCTCGAAAATGATCGGATGCATTCACATTCCATATCCGGATTTTGTGGTCTTTATGTGAAGTGAATAACATGTTACCATAGACCAAAATTGCCCTAACATCACCACAACTTGCCTTGAGGTACCCTCTCTCGATACAATCCGGTTGTCGCCATGCACGTATCCGGCTACTCTCTGAGCCAGTGAAGACAATACCTTTTGCAACAGCTATGGAGTAAATTGTGCCCTCGTGGCGATGAAGGGACGCGATGCAATGGTAGAGGAGAGAGGGAGATGGGGTTTGTAAAGGGGAAAGTGTCCAAGGAGAATCCGGGCTAGGAGGGGGCATTAAAGAATACATAGTGGTAGCACTAGCATTAGAAGATCTTGATGGACTATAGAGAAGTTCATGTTCAGATACTCTTAGATGAGAATTGAAGGAGAGACGAGGAGGGGATTGTATTGATGATTTTTTTTCTTTATCAAAGTAACTATGGAGGCTTCTCTTGCCATAGTATTCCATATTGGTCTAAAGAAATATTGGGTAAGAAATGGGTGCAACAAAAGTATTGAATTTGTATTGTTTATATAAAGAGGGAGTATTGTAGTACTTTAATTTTGAGTACGATAGGGTATTGAATATAGACATTATGATATATGCCTACAACTGTGGTTAGTTGGCATGCAGATATGGATGCGCAACGCACAATTAAGGAAATACTAAATATTCACCTAAAAATATATGAGAGAGGTATAGTAAATTAAATTTCTGATGGAGATGCATAGTGCTTGATAAATACTTCAAGCTGTAATTAGGAGTACTTTTTCTCCTATTTTTTTGACGGGTAGCTTTACCAGAGGTGGTTGTGGTGAAATCGGCTAATTTGATATCAAACTCAATGTTATGACAATGCCAACAAACATCCTCTACTTCGTTATTTCACTTATTTCTTTATTTTCTTTTATTATATAGAAGAAAAGAGGAGTTTGACCAAGGGCATAATGGTCATTTTAAATATATTCGTGCATTATTTACTTGTATGCTAGGCTCAAAAGTTTGATTCTGGGGTTTTAATAACATGAAAAACAAAATATAAGGTGGTCGTTAGCTATTAAATTCTTTAGGTGGACCCCACTTTTCATTCAATCTTCATTAAAATGCATTACTTGATTGTTATTATTATTTTTTCAATAAATACTTTCAACTAGAAAAATTATCTTTTTGATAATTTTATAATTCAAATGTTCACATGATCAAAATACTAAGGTCACATACATTTATATATGACAATTCTATTATCTTCTTAAGAAACATTATTTTATTTATTTTATTTATTAACTATTCCAGGTAAAAAAAGGTTTCATTAAAAAAGAATTAGTGATAATGTATGTTGATTTACATTCGAATTTTATTATATCATTATCAATTGATATCATTTTATACAAAGTTCTCGTTAAATTGCAATTTCAATTGAAATACTTTATAAAAATTGGAAAAAAAATATTTAAGAATAAAATATAGTTTCAAGTCTCCTTTATAATTATAGAATATTAAAATTTTGTTCAAATTGTATAATAAGTATCCCGTCTTTAAAATATACAACAACAACATACCCAATAAAATTCCACTAGTGGGGTCTGGGGAGAGTAGAGTGTACGAAGACCTTACCCATACCCCGAAAAGGGTAGAGAGGCTATTTCCGGGAGACTCTCGACTCAACAGGAGAGACAATAATATCATAAAAGAAATAAGAGAAAAGGCATGTAACAACAAAAGATGCCAGAAAGAAAATAACAACAACGAATAAGTGAAAGGACAATAACACAAAACTATGCAAAACAACAATGTAAACACAACATAGACCGCTAACAAACCTACACGAAAACTCTATCAGACTACCCGGTACAAAGAGGGAAGAACTCTCGATTACCCCCTAGCCTACCACCCTAATGATCTACCTCCACATGTTCCTATCAAGAGCCATGTCCTCGAAAATTTGAAGTGGTTTCCTTCCTGATCACCTCGCCCCAATACTTCTTAGGCTGCTCTCTACCTCTTCTCGTACTTGCCAAAGTCAACCGCTCACACCTCCTAATCGGTGCATCTAGACTTCTCCTCCGCACGTGTCCGAACCATCTAAGTCACGCTACCCGCATCTTGTCGTCCACGGGAGCCACGCCCACCCTCTCCCGAATATCTTCATTCCGAATCTTAAATATGAGTTGAGAATATCTTAGGTAAAAATTAAGACAATTAATTTGAGGAATTTTTTCCTTTTAAAAATCATTATATATTAGGAAGTATGAGAAGTATCGTCATACATGATTATACTTCTTCCTCTATGATCGAAGTTAGTTGAGTACATACTTTATTCAATAAGAATTCAACATTATATAAATTTTAAATACATAAATATGCAATTAATTATTTTTAAAGTATCTCAACAAATACTACTATTGTGATAAAAATTGCATTATACCCTAAATAGTATCTCAATCATATCAAATAAAACTAGAAAAAAACTGTAATATTTCAATTTAAGGTCGATTTGATTAGTATTTAGAGTAATCGAGAGATTATTTTTTTTAAAATATTATGTCATTCAACTAGAACAAAATACAAATTTTCTTGTTAAAATTATTCATAATTAAAAATCACGATTATTATTTCAAAGGACCGAAAAATACCTTTTCATCAATTATTTGGGAATAATATTAATATGTTTTATTAATCAAATTTTGATTAGCATAAAAATAAAAAAGTAATACATTAACACAACTGAAAATACTAAAAGAATAAAACTATATATCATTAAATTTAAACAATGAGAAAAATACATGACGTCTTATTTTTCAACTGACTTTTTAATTATTATTTTAAAGTAATTAATTTAAGGTTAGTGGTGCAAAAAAATTTAAACTAAAAAAGTGTAGACCCTTTGTAGAATAATTTAAATTCTACTTGAATTATTATCTAATCATTGTATAATAAAGCATTAAACTTCAACAATTATTCAAAGTGATTGGTATAGTAATATGATTTCAGAAAAATTAAAATGCACATAATGCAAAAGATAAATAGCAATACATGTAATCGTCGTTCTATACATTATTACACAAAAGCCTATTATCTTTCTTCTTTCCCTAAAGGTGTAAAAAGTGTGTAATTAGCAATAGACCAAAAACATTAAAAGGAAGAAAATAAGAAGAAGAAAAAAAAATTAACAATTGGGCACGTGCATTGCACGGGTACATCATCTAGTGTGATGACCCAAAAGGTCATCCTAAGTAATTCTAGATAAATCTGTGTTCCGAGGCCCCGAAAGCCTCCGTTAATCTCACCTCGATACGTGTGCGCAGCCCGGGCGTGTAGCCGGGAAGTCTTTATGTTGAAATTTGATGAAAATGGAATTTTATGATAATTAAATAAATAAAGTTGACTTTGGTCAACATTTTTGGTAAACGGACCCGGGCCTAGACCCGTGATTTGACGGTCCCGGAGGGTCCATAGGAAAATATGGGACTTGGGCGTATGTCTGGAATCGAATTCCGAGGTCCCAAGCCCGAGAAATGAATTTTTAAAGAAAATTATTTTCTGCATAATAATAAAGGGTTTTGAAAATGAATGATTAAGTGAAAACCGTGTTACCGGACGGTATTATGGTTCCGGAGCCCGAAACACGTTTTATTATATGTTATGTGAGTTATCTTTGGAATTTGGTGTAAAACGGACTTAAGATGACAGGTTTCAGATAAAAATTGGAAAAGTTAAGCTTTATGAAGTTTTGAAGAAAATCTATGAGTTTGATGATATTTTGATGATTTGAAAGATTGAATAAGTCTGTAAGATGTTTTGGGAGTTGCGTGGGTTTTGGTTTTGAGCCCCGAGGGCTCGGGTGTGATTCGGGTAGGTGTTCGGGGTGTAAAACCATGGGAAATCACTGCTGATGCACCATCTTCTGGTGTGCCCGCACCTGCGAGCCTAGAGCCGCAGGTGCGAGACTGCAGGCGCGACGCCAAGTCCGCAGGTGCGGTCCACCTCGCAGGCGCGGACCAGACGCCGCAGGTGCGGCTTCGCAGGGGCGTCAAGTTTTTCGCAAGTGCGGCCACTTCAGGGCCTGACCCATTCCCTCAGGTGCGACATATTTTCCGCACCTGCGATACCACAGGTGCGACCCCTTCTCCGCAGGTGCGAGATTCGCACAGTGTTTTTCATTAAAGACCCATTTCAGACGTATTTCTCACATTTTCACTCCTTTTCTTCTTATTCAAACCCCATTGACGACGCCCAAGCTAATTTTCTTCCATAAACACTTGGGTAAGTGATCATAACTCCTATTTCTTCCATAATCACTAGAAATCTAGGCCTAAAAACATGAAATCAAAGGAGAAATTAGGGGTTTTGGGTAGAGTTAGGTTTTTGGGAATTTTGGTTAATTCAACCCCAATTTGGGGTCGGATTTCAAAACAAATTATATATTCTAACTCGTGAGGTTATGGGTGATCGGTTTTTGGTCTGAACCTCGAGTTTGGACCAAGCGGGCCCGGGGTCAAATTTTGAAAATTTTGGAAGAATGATAGGAATTGCATATCTAGGCTATAGGATTGTGTTATTGAGTCTTTATTGATATTATTGAATTAATTATGCCTAGATATCGTTGTTTCAGAGTCAGATTATAAAGGAAAGACGGTCTTAGANCTTGATAAAATTCAGTTATTTCTTCAATGTTCATCACATTATGTAATTACCTCTACTTAAGAAGTTGATTGTGGTTGATGTACTGGTTGTAGAGATTATGAAATGTTGGTTCAATTGAGGATCCAAGTATACAGTATATATATTGAGTTGTTTGGTTATAACTGAGACCCTTGTTGGGCATTTATTGAGATATTGACTGATATTTCCCCTTGCCGGGTGATTTGAGCTGTACCTTTTCCACTATGCTAAATTCCTTACCATACACATTGTCTTGCATTGGTGAGGAAGAGAGTAAAGTACGAAGGGTGACGCGTGCCATGTTTTACATTGATTATATCATGTCATGCATAGTGAGGAAGAGAGTAAAGCACGAAGGGTGATGTCGTGCCATATTTTACATTGATTATATCATGTCATGCATAGTGAGGAAGAGAGTAAAGCACGAAGGGTGATGCCGTTCCATGTTTTACATTGATCATATCATGTCATGCATAGTGAGGAAGAGAGTAAAGCACGAAGGGTGATGTCGTGCCATGTTTTACATTGATTACATCATGACATGCATAGTGAGGAAGAGAGTAAAGCACGAAGGGTGATGCCGTGCCATGTTTACATTCATTGAAAGCACAAAGGTTAATGTCGTGCCATATTCACATTTATTGAAGCACGAAGGTTAATGTCGTGCCATGATCACATTGATTACATCATACATTGCATTGGTGAGGAAGAGAGTAAAAGCACGAAGGGTGATGTCGTGCCATTGTTATCATTCAGACATGTCATTCATACTTTATCAGTTTCCGGTAAATTGTTTCTTTCTTGCTTGATGTTAATTAACTGCTCTATCTTATTGTTTTCTCTTTAACTGCTCCTGTTCCCCGTATATGACTGTTATTCTTCCTTGCTTTGTTATCTGTATTTTGTGTTGTAGAATAGGACAGGTGAACATTATTTGCTAAGTCTATCCTCGTCACTACTTCGTCCGAGGTTAGGCTCGGCACTTACTCAGTACATTGGGTCGGTTGTACTGATACTACACTGCACTTCTCTATGTTGTGCAGATCCCGCTTTCGGACCCCGTGGACTGCTCTGAGGGAGTCACCTTCAGTCCACATCGAGCTTCAAGGTATACCACTGGTGTTCATGGGCCCTGGAGTCTCTCCTGCTATTAGTATCTTATTGTCTTAGTTCTCCTTCCGTTCTAAAGACAATATTTTATTTCCTTTCAGACTTGTATTTAGTATTCTTATAGATAGTCCATGAGTTTGTGACACCCCAATTTTTGGGATTTTGCGATGTTATTATCCTTATCATTTCATTATGCATTTTTTTTTCGAAGTGTTATTACATTTCCGATGTAGAACTTTTAAAGTGGTTTTGGTTATTTCAGTAAAGGTTTGAAAGATAATTGCTTTATTACTGTTAAGTTGTCTTAAAAACGTCAAGATGATGTGTACGTTGGCTTGTGTAGCGGGTTCAACGTTAGACGCAGTCACGACCTGAAAGGGGGGATTTTGGGTCGTGACAAGTTGGTATCAGAGCTCTAGGTTGCTTAGGTCTCACAAATCACGGACAAACTTGGTAGAGTCTAAGGGATCGGTACAAAGACGTCTGTATTTATCTCCTAGAGATTGCAAAGTTAGGATACTCCTCTTCTCTTCATACTCTGTTGTGCGTAGTATATTCTGTGTACTGACCGAGTTTCCATTCTACTCTCTCGCAGATGGCGAGGACGCGTGCTTCTCTTGGTTTCACTCAGCAGCCCGACACTTCTTCTACAGCTCCTACGAGGGGTCGAGGTCGAGGACGAGGTCGTGCTAGAGGCCGAGGCCGGGGCAGGTCTCAGCCTAGAGCAGCAACCCCAGTGGAGGACCCTCAGGTCGAGTCTGACGAAGAGGTACCAGTTTCGGCAATCCTAGTTGGACCAGCGCAGGTCCCAGAAGGGTTCATAGTTACCCCAGTGCTTCAGGATGCTCTAGTCCGCTTGGTAGGACTTATGGAGAGTGTGGCTCAGGCCGGTCTTCTTCCTATTGCACCAGCTGGATCTCTGGCTGGGGGAGGGACCCAGACTCATGTTATTCATACCCAGAGCAGGTTGCCACTCAGTTTCAGACTCCAGCACCTCAGACAGCTAGAGTAGCTCAACTGGGTATTGTGGCACCGACAGCTGAGGGTGCAGCTATGTCAGCAAATGCTCTATGGAGACTGGACAGATTCACCAAGTTATTCACTGCGACTTACTGATCGGGAGAGAGTTCGGAGATTCATTGAGGGATTGGCCCAGCCTATACGACTCCAGATGTCTAGAGAGTCGAGTACTGATATTTCATTCCAGGATGCGGCCGATGTGGCCAGGAGGATTAAGATGATTTTGTCACAGGGAGGTGGTCAGGGTGCTGACAAGAGGCCCCTTCATTTTGGTAGATTCAGTGGAGCCTCATTTGGAGGCAGGGATTCTTTCAGTAGGGGTCATCCACCCCGACCATTTCAGTCAGCACTTCAGGTATCTCATCGTCCACCGCCAGTTCATGTTAGTGCACCACCAGCATCTATCAGTGCACAGCCGCTTCAGAGTTAACAGGGTAGTTATCAGGGTCGTCAGGGCCAATTTTCGAGTCCACAGCCGCAGCAGCCGAGATCTTGTTATACTTGTGGTATGTCGGGGCACCTTGCCAGATTTTTCCCTCGAGCTTTGAGTGGACCCCAGTATCAGGGTTCCCGTGCCTTGGTTCCCGTAGCAGGTGCACCCTTACCCCCTCAGCCAGCTAGGGGTGGTGGTCGAGGTGGCATAGGTGGTGGTCAGGTTCATAGAGGTGGAGCACATGCCGCGAGGGGTAGAGGCCAGGTTGGATCAGGTAGACCCAGGGATGTTCAGATTGGAGGGGCTCAGCCCCGGTGTTATGCTTTTCCTGCTCATCCTGATGCTGAGGCTTCTGATGCAGTTATTCTAGGTACGGTCTTAGTTTGCAGCCGAGAGGCTTTGGTGTTATTTGATCCGGGTTCTACATTCTCCTATGTGTCTTCATATTTTTTCCCTTATTTGAGTATGCCCCGTGATTCCTTGAGTACTGCTGTACATGTGTCTACACCAGTGGGTGATTCTATAGTGGTAGATCGAGTCTACCGTGCCTGCGTAGTAGTTATTGGTGGTCTGGAGACTCAGGTTGATCTTTTGCTTCTTGATATGGTCGACTTTGATGTTATATTGGGGATGGACTGGTTATCCCCCTATCATGCTATCTTGGATTGTAATGCCAAGACAGTGACCTTAGCCTTGCCAGGAGTACCTCGGTTAGAGTGGAGAAGGACTCCTAGTCATTCTTCGGGTAGGGTTATTTCTTATATGAAGGCTCGGCGCATGGTCGAGAAGGGTTGTTTGGCCTATTTGGCCTATGTTCGTGATTCTAGTGCTGAGGTTCCTTCTATAGAGTCTGTGCCCGTGGTTCGTGAGTTTCGAGAGGTATTCCCTACTGACCTGCCGGGTATGCCACCCGACAGGGATATTGATTTTTGTATTCAGTTAGCTGAGGGCACTCAGCCCATTTCTATTTCCCCGTATCGTATGGCTCCGCCAGAGTTGAAGGAATTAAAGGAACAATTACAGGATTTGTTGGATAAAGGCTTCAACAGGCCTAGTGTTTCTCCTTGGGGTGCTCCGGTATTGTTCGTGAAGAGGAAAGACGGCTCAATGAGGATGTGTATTGACTACCGGCAGTTGAATAAGGTTACTATTAAGAACAAGTATCCTTTGCCGAAGATTGATGACCTATTTGATCAGCTTCAGGGTGCTACGGTGTTCTCTAATATAGACTTGAGATCTGGTTATCATCAGCTGAGGATCAGGGTATCTGATGTGCCCAAGACGGCTTTTCGCACTCGTTACGGGCATTATGAGTTTTTGGTCATGTCGTTTTGGTTGACTAATGCCCCCGCTGCTTTCATGGAGTTGATGAACCGGGTATTCATGCCTTATTTAGACTCGTTCATTATTGTTTTCATTGATGATATTTTGATATACTCTCGCAGTCGAGAGGAGCATGAGCAACATCTTAGAGTCGTCCTCCAGACTCTGAGGGAACGACAGTTGTATGCCAAGTTTTCTAAGTGTGAGTTCTGGCTGAGTTTTGTGGCATTCTTGGGCCACGTGGTATCGGCAGAGGGCATTCAGGTGGATCCGAAGAAAGTTTCAGCAATTAGAGATTGGCCTAGGCCCACTTCAGCCACAGAGATTCGGAGCTTCTTAGGCCTCGCAGGCTATTATCGCCTGTTCGTGGAGGTGTTTTCATCTATAGCAGCCCCTATGACCAAGTTGACGCAGAAGAGTGTCCAGTTCAGATGGTCTGAGGAGCGTGAAGCGAGCTTTCAGAAGCTCAAGACAGCATTGACCACAACACCAGTGTTGGTATTGCCCACATGTTCAGGTTCTTATACCGTGTAATGTGATACTTCGCGGGTTGGGCTTGATGCAGTGTTGATGCAGGATGGGAAGGTTATAGCCTATGCTTCACGTCAGTTGAAGATTCATGAGAAGAACTATCCAGTCCATGATTTGGAGCTTGCAGCTATTGTTCATGCCTTGAAGATTTGGAGGCACTATTTGTATGGGGTACCGTGTGAGGTATTCACTGATCACTAGAGTTTGCAATACTTGATTAAGCAAAAAGAGTTGAATATGAGGCAGCGGAGGTAGTTGGAGTTGCTGAAGGATTATGATATTACTATTCTCGATCACCCGGGAAAGGCCAATGTGGTGGCCGATGCTTTGAGCCGGAAGTTAGTCAGTATGGGTAGTTTGGCCTATTTATCAGTTGGAGAGTGACCTTTGGCTTTGGATGTTCAGGCTTTAGCCAATAGATTTGTGAGATTAGAGGTTTCTAAGGCGTGTAGTGTTTTGTCCCATACCATCGCTCGTTCTTCATTGCATGATCGTATTCGCGCCAGGCAGTATGATGATCGTCATTTGTGTGCTCTTAGAGATGCGGTTCGGCACGGACGTGCCAAGCAGGTCACAGTTGATGCTGAGGGAGTTTTGAGATTGCAGGGTCATATATGTGTTCCTGATGTGGACGGCATTCGGGAGTTGATATTGCAGGAGGCCCATAGTTCCCGGTATTCCATTCATCCGGGCGCCGCAAAGATGTACCAGGACTTGCGGCAGTATTATTGGTGGCGTAGAATAAAGAAGGATATTGTGGATTATGTAGCTCGGTGCTTGAATTGTCAGCAGGTTAAGTATGAGCACCATAGACCCGGTGGTTTGATGTAGCAGATTCAGCTTCCCGAGTGGAAGTGGGAGCATATCATGATGGATTTTGTAGTTGGACTCCCACGGACTCCAAGAATGGTTGATGCAGTATGGGTTGTTGTAGATAGGTTGATCAAGTCGGCACATTTCATTCATGTGGCGGTTTCGTCTTCGGCAGAGAAGTTAGCTCAGATCTATATGAGAGAGATTGTCAGATTGCACGGTGTGATCTTATCGATCATATCAAACCGAGGTACTCAGTTCACCTCCCATTTCTGGAGAGTATTTCAGCGAGAGTTG
>ML251822.1:0-83083 GCA_005239495.1 Nicotiana undulata
TCGAGGTATACACTGGCGTTCGTGGATCCCGGGGCTTCTTTCCTTTACCGCTTCATTGTCTTTTCCTTATTTTCAAGACAATGTTGTATTTTCATTTCCAGACTTGTAATTAGTATTTCAGTAGCTATTCCATGAGATTGTGACACCCCGGTTTTGGGATTGTACGTTGTAGATGTATTATCATTTCATTTTGAGTTTTCCAAGATAATATTATTATTTTTCTGTCGTGAAACAATTTAAGTGATTTGGAATGTTCAGAAAAGTTTGGAGAATTACTAGTGTGGGATGTTCCTTTTTATAAGATTTGACATTAATGAATTCGAGAAATGTTCAGTAGAGGTTGGAAGGTTAATTGGTTTTTTTTATTACTGTTATGTTGTTGTTATAAATGTCAAAGTGTTGTGTACGTTGGCTTGTCTAGCGGGTTCAACGTTAGGCGCAGTCACGGCCCAAAGGGTGGGAATTTGGGTCGTGACACCAGGACATGAAGTTTCATGTCATCGAAGGTTACATGAGGTATAACGCACTGATCGGGAGGCCGTGGATCCATAAAATGAGGTCGGTACCATCAACCCTTCACCAAATGATGAAGTTCCCAACAGAGGAAGGGGTGAAAATAGTTTACGGGAAGCAGCACACTGCGAAGGAGATATTTGCAGTCGCCGAAGAGACGCCGGTACCAGCATCCTCGACCTCAGAAAAATCAAGCGTCAAGGATAAGCAAGCAGCCAAATGGCAATCACCGCCCCCAGCCTCGACCGAAATGGATAAACAGGTAATCAAGGATGATGAAGAGGATTTTCTCACTCCTCGAACCTTCATCGTTCCCGAAGAATTGGATGCAACAAAGTCAACGGTCGAAGAGCTGGAATAGGTGATACTCATCGAGTATCTACCCGAAACCAAGGTATACCTAGGAACGGGGTTAACCCCTGAACTCAGAAAAAACTCATTCAATTCCTTATTGATAACATGGACTGCTTTGCGGGTCCCATCTAGATATGACAGAAATCCCGCCCAAGATTACAACTCATCGATTGAGCATGGATCCCAAGTTTAGGCCAATAAATCAGAAAAGAAGGCCTCAGTCCGAGGTGAAGCACGCTTTCTTAAAAGAAGAGGTAACTAAACTCCTTAAGATAGGGTCCATTCGGGAAGTCAAATATCCCGAGTGGTTAGCCAACGTAGTCGTAGTCCCCAAAAAGGGGAACAAACTTAGGATGCGCGTAGATTATAAGGATCTAAATAAAGCTTGTCCAAGGGACTCTTTCCCTTTGCCTAACATCGATCGAATGATCGACGCCACGGCTGGCCACAATATACTTACTTTTCTCGACGCCTACTATGGGTACAACCAAATTGAGATGGAACCGGAAGACTAGGAAAAAACTTCTTTTATCACTAAATATGGGACCTACTGCTATAACGTAATGCCCTTTGGGCTAAATAATGATGGGGCTACATATCAACGCTTAGTTAACAAGATGTTCAAAGAACAGATAGGGAAATTAATGGAAGATTACATTGATGACATGTTAGTTAAGTCCCTATGCGCAGAGGACCATTTGACTCACTTGCAGGAAACCTTTGAGATCTTAAGGAAGTACAACATGAAACTCAACCCCGAGAAGTGTGCCTTCGGGGTCGGCTAGGGAAAATTCCTCGGCTTTGTGGTGTCAAATTGGGGAATCGAGATTAACCTCGACAAAATCAATGCCATCGAGGACATCACCATCGTGGACAACATAAAAGCCGTTCAGAGGCTAACCGGACGGATATCTGCCCTGGGCCGGTTCATTTTGAGGTCATCAGATCGGAGTCATAGGTTCTTCTCCTTCCTTAAAAAGAAAAACGACTTTACACAGACTCTGGAATGTCAGCAAGCATTGTAGGAGCTAAAACTTTATCTATCGATCCCACCTTTGCCCCACACCCCAAAGGCAGATGAGAAGATATACTTGTATCTGACGGTGTCCGAGATAGTGGTAAGTGGAGTGCTAGTCTGAGAAGAACAAGGTACGCAGTTTCCAGTTTACTACGTAAGTCGAACTTTAGGAGATGCTGAAACCAGATATCCGCACCTAGAGAAGTTAGCACTTGCATTAATAAGCGCATCTAGAAAACTAAAGTCATATTTCTAGTGCCATCCTATATGTGTCATCACCACATATCCCCTTCGCAATATATTGCATAAGCCCGAGCTATCGGGCCGATTGGCCAAATAGGCCATCGAACTTGGCGGGTACGATATTGAATATCGTCCCCGAACGGCCATTAAGTCTCAGATATTAGCGGACTTCGTGGCAGAGTTTTTGCCAACCCTCGTACCCGAAGTGGAAAAAGAACTTATGCTGAAATCGGGAACCTCATCGGGGTTATAGACCCTCTTCACGGACGGAACCTCGAATGTGAAAGGGTCCGAGATTGGTATTTTTTTAAAACCGCCTACTGGCAATGTTGTTAGACAATCGATTAAAACTGTTAAGCTGACTAACAACGGGGCCGAGTATGAGGCTATGATTGCAGGTCTTGAACTAGCAAAGAACTTGGGAGCCGAAGTCATTGAAGTTAAATGTGACTCCTTACTGGTGGTTAACCAGGTAAACGACACTTTCGAAGTACGAGAAGACATGATGCAAAGATATTTGGACAAGTTGTAGATCGCTTTACGCCACTTCAAAGAATGGACTCTGCAGCATTTCCCTCGAGAACAGAATGCCAAAGCTGATGGACTCTCCAACTTGGGATCGTCGGTTGACGAAGATGAAATTAGCTCTGGGATTGTAGTCCAGCTCTCGAGGCCCGTAATCGAGGAAGGGAACGCTGAAATAGATTCTACAAGCTTAACTTGGGATTGGAGAAACAAGTATATCGAATATTTGAAAAATGGGAAGCTACCTTCGGACCCCAAGGAATCAAGGACCTTAGAACTGAGGCAGATCGGTTCACATTGGACGAGGACAGAACATTATACAGAAGGGCATTCGACGGTCCATTGGCCGTATGCCTGGGGCCGAGAGATACCAATTATGTGTTACGAGAAATCCATGAAGGCGCCTGTGGAAATCATTATGGCGCTGAGTCACTAGTTCGAAAGGTCATTAGAGCAGGATACTATTGGGATAACATGGATAAAGACGCTAAGGAGTTCGTTCGATAATGCAACAAATGTCAAAGGTTCGCACCAATGATTCATCAGACTGGTGAACAGCTTCACTCGGTCATATCCTCGTGGCCATTCATGAAATGGGGGATGGACATCGTCAGACCTCTACCACCAGCCCAGGTAAAGCTAGATTCATATTGTTTATGACTGACTATTTCTCTAAATGGGTTGAAGCATAGGCCTTCGAAAAAGTTAGGGAAAGAGAAGTCATCGACTTCATATGGGATCACATTACATGTCGATTTTTGGTATACCTACTGAGATAGTGTGTGATAATGGCAAATGGTTCATCGGAAGTAAAGTGTCGAAATTCCTCGAAGACCACAAAATAAAGAGGATACTATCGACGCCATATCACCCTAGTGGAAACGGACAGGACGAATCAACAAATAAAACTATCATCCAAAACTTGAATAAAAGGCTAAACGAAGCCAAAGGAAATTGGAGGGAAAAGCTGCCCGAGGTTTTATGGACATATAGAACGACATCGAAATCCAGCACCGGGGCAACCCCATTTTCTTTGGTCTACTTCTCTGAAGCCTTAATACCCGTTGAAGTCGGAGAACCCAGCACCAGATTTCGACATGCAACGAAAGAATCAAACCGCGAGGCAATGAATACCAACCTCGAATTATTGGATGAGAGACGAGAAGCGGCACTCGTTCGAATGCCGCCCAAAACTAACGAATCGAGAGATACTGCAACAGAAGAACCAATCTTCGGCACTTCAAAGTCGGGGACTTTGTCTTAAGGAAAATCACCCCAATACTCGAGACCCTAACGAAGGAAAACTCGGCCCTAACTGGGAAGGACCCTATCAGATTCTTGACATAGTCGGAAAAGGGTCATACAAGCTCGGAACAATGGATAGTGAGCCATTATCAAATAATTGGAACATATCACTTCTCAAGCGATATTATTGCTAAGGTATGGATCTCTTCCTTTTCGTTTGCTTAAATATGAGAAACTAACTTTACAGGTACCCAGCCCAAGAAATCGAGACCTCAGGTTTTAAAGTGCGCATTGCATTCTTTTTTCCTTAGACCGGTTTTTATCCCAAATGGGTTTTTCCGGCGAGGATTTTAACGGGGAAACAACTGTGTGCTACCTGGGGATAATTCAACAGTATCCAAGGCTTCTTCGCAATCAACCTCAAATACTGGGGGGCATTACCCTCGGATTTTATGTAAATGGGCCTCGATAGGAAAATTTTTGTATAAAGGAAAATAAGAAGTTACACTATAGGGAGCCTACTGATAAGCCTAGAATCTCCAGAATGCCTCATTGCCATTTGATTCACAACCTTTCACATGATCCAGGTGTGTCAAAGTTCCTTAAGGATCTCAAGGGATCCCGAGCAGTGCTCACACCCAGATTCATAACCAGAATTGAGTAAGTGCAGTGTGGAAGAGCCAACCTTAATGTGTCAGAGTTCAAAGGGAGATCATAAGGGTCCCTAAGCAGTCACACATTAAGGGGGAAGAACCTAGACTTCTAAGAGTATGGGAGAGTGCTTGACATAGTTTTGAAAGAGCTGAGTTGAGAAAAACAGTTTGAAAATGATTCATCTAGAATCAGTTCTTGCAAGAAAACAATAGAAGAGTTTAACTCTTATTGAAAACTGTTTTGAAAAAAAGATGAGTAGGACAATCTCAGAACCAGAATAGCACACAACTCAGGGAAGCAAACACAAATGGGGGAAGGGGATTGGGAACAAGTAGTTCGCATGTAAGAGCATATTTGCACACAGGGAGACATCAGAGAAGGTATTACAAGACTTAAACAGTCACAACACATTTTATCACAAAGTGTTCATGCCAGGAGCTTAACAGCATTAGATTGAGGGATGCTAAACAGGTTCATACGTTAAGTTCGGGGAAGGGGTTCAAGATTACTTAGTAGTTAGGGGGGTCATGAATGTACTGGGTTAAGGGGATAAGGCAGAATTGTAGCAAACAAGTAAGAAGAGTAGTAGAGATGCTGAAGTAAAGGGAAAGGGAGGTCACATAGACAGAATAGATATGCTAGTTACAAGGTAACAGCAGAACCACAAGTAGAAGCATAAAGAAATAAGAGAAAATGCAATACGAATAAAAACATGTTGTTTTGGATGATGTAAATCAAATAGAAGACATACCAGTAAAGAGTGAGAGAATAGAACAGTAGTGTGCAGTAAATAGAGCAATAGAACAGTAGTGTGCAGAGCAATAGAGAAGCAATAAGTTACTCAGTCTTGGCTTTCAGCCGACGGAGTAGCCAGTAGTCAATAAGAGAAGCTAAAGAGAGTGTGTATTTAGTAAGAGAGAGTTCAGAGCAATGAGTGTCTGTATGTGTCTTTGTTCGTGTTAAAGAAAGAGTATTTATAGTTGTTGACCCAAGTCACTGCATAGTTTTGAAGATTGACAAAGTCTGACCAGTTGAACCAGGTCCATCAGAGAACACATACTTGAACTGAATGGCTGGCACATAAACCGTATATGCATAGGAGATAAATGTGATTGTGAAGTATCAATGAACCAAGAGATTGTCTCCTAATGCGAAAAGGTTGCAAACTGATAAAGAAGATAGAAGTTGAATTCAGCAAGGATATTAACAAAGGAAGTTGAGTTTAATTCGAACTCTTTCACCTAGTTAAAGGTGTACTAGAATTGAACGACAAACTCAATACTGACTCTATAAATACTTGAAGTATTCCTGCTGAAGTTCTAGACGCTCAAGTACTGAAATGAATCAAGATCTGAAAGCAAAATTCCCAGAGTTATTTTGCAAGCAGAATTATTGTGCGATACAAAGGCTACAGATCAGCTAGAAGAATCAGTTTCATCATTTGTGTATTGAGTCTAGTTGATTGTAGTAGGAGTTTTAATATTGTATCTTATCAGCTTTCTTAGAAGCAACTGTAATAGGTACACATTGTTCAAGTTAGAGTTAACTTGAAGCTTGTAGAAATTAGCTAGAGGCTAGTTGATACAAAGGGATTAGAGTTAGTCCTAGGATTACAAAAGAGTTTATTTTGTAAGTCCNAGAATCCAAAGTTGCACCACAGCCAAAGAAATCTGGGATACTCTACAAGTAGCCCATGAATGAACACCTTAGGTAAAGAGGTCTAGAGGTACTCTACTATACTCTCAGTATGAAAACTTCACCATGAAAGAAGGAGAGACTATCCAAGAGATGTACACAAGGTTTACAACCTTGACTAATGAACTGAAGTCTCTTGGAAGAGTCATTCTGGAAGAGGACAGGGTTGAGAAGATCATGACAAGGGTCTTACCAGTTTCCTGGGAAAGCAAAATCACTGCTATCCAGGAATCCAAAAATATGGCAACCTTGAGATTGGATGAACTGATTGGAAACCTTACTGCTTACGAACTCAGAAGGCAAACCATGAAGATGGATGCCCCAAAGAAGGAGAGAAGTCTAGCACTAAGGATCACTGAGGATGCAGATCTGGAGGAAGATGAGATGGCCATGATTACCAAAGAATTCAGAAACTTTCTCATGAGGAAGAAGGGCATCTCTACGGGAGGAAAGTTCAACAAGGCAAAAGCTCAAGAAAGGCAAACCAACGAGGGATGCTACAAATGTGGTAAGACTGACCATCTCATCAAAAACTGTCCTCTGTGGAAAGTAGAATGGAAAAAGGAGAGATATGAAAGAAGGAACAGGAAGAAGGAACTGGTCGAACCCAAGAAAACCACAACAAAGGCTATGGTTGCTGCTTGGGGGGAAAGTTCAGATGAGGAATAAGAAGATGGGGAGACTGAAGATCAAGCGCTCATGGTAATTGGAGAATCTGATGAGGAATCACATGAAGAACCAAAGGTACAAGTGAGAGGAAGCAGCCAAATTTGGTTTTTGGATAGTGGCTGCTCAAAACATATGACAGGGAACAAGGAACAGTTCCTTTCACTTGAAAATATTAAAGGAGGAAATGTATCCTTTGGAAATGGAAAGAAAGGTGAAATTATAGGGGTTGGCAAAGTAGGTAAGGATGACACACGTTCCATCGAACATGTGTACTTGATAGATGGCTTGAAATATAGCCTGATCAGTGTGTCACAATTGTGTGACAGAGGTAACCTGGTTGCTTTCACTTCCACAAAATGTTTTGTGATTAACTTGCTTACTGACAAGATTGTTTTGCAGGGAAAGAGAATGAATAATATCTATGTCATAGACTTGTCCACACTGTCTGAAAATGAACTCACTTGCTTAAGTGTTTTGGACAGTGATCCCCTCCTTTGGCACAAACGACTTGGACATGCAAGTCTAAATCAACTTACCAAATTAGTCTCTAAGGACTTAGTGGTGGGACTCCCTAACATTAAGTTCAAGGAAGACAAAGTTTGTGAGGCATGTGCAAGGGGGAAGCAGGTAAGATCCTCATTCAAAAGTAAGAAAATGATCAGTACCACCAGGACGTTGGAACTGGTTCATCTGGATCTGTGTGGTCCAATGAGAACTCTGAGCAGAGGTGGTAAGAAATATGTGATGGTGTTAGTTGATGATTACTCAAGGTTCACGTGGACCTTATTTCTGGCATCTAAGGATGAAGCATTTGATATGTTCATCACATTTGTTAAGAAAACTCAAAATCAGTTAGGACATCAACTAGCATCAATAAGATCTACCCATGGTACTGAATTTGAAAATGCTAAGTTTGCTGAGTTCTGTGATGAACATGGTATCAATCACAACTTTTCTGCCCCTAGAACCCCACAAAAAATGGGTTGTGGAAAGAAAGAATAGAACTCTTGAAGACATGGAAAGAACCATGCTTATTTCTAGCAAACTACCACACAACTTCTGGGCAGAAGCAATAAACAATGCTTGCTATATTATCAATAGATGCATGACTAGGCCACTGGTAGAGAAAACTCCCTATGAATTACTTAGAGGGAGAAAACCCAACATATCACATCTTAGGGCTTTCCGATGTAAATGTTATGTGAACAATAATGGCAAAGATTCCTTAGGTAAATTTGATCCCAGAAGTGATGAGGGAGTATTCTTGGGATATTCATCACATAGTAAAGCCTATAAAGTGTACAATAAAAGAACTATGGGTGTGTAAGAGAGTGTGCATGTTGTCTTTGATGAAACTAACACTCTTTCTGAGAGACAGGAACTAGAAGATGAGGAGCTTGGACTGGTGAGAAGCAGTGAACACGTTAAAGCAGTCATGGGCCCAGGTCCAACTACCCCAAGCAACATGACAGGGGGAACTCAACATGTGAATCCTGGCCCTGATCCTGTTCCACAACAACAAAGCAACATGGAACTATCCAGAAGTGAACAACTAGTACTCAAACCACACATATATCAGAGTTCTCACCCTCTTGAGAACATCATAACAGATTTGTCATCCGAAATCAAAACAAGAGCTTCCTTGAAAAATTTGTGTGCATTTGATACCTTGCTATCCCTGATTTAACCAAAGAACATTGGTGAAGCCCTATAAGATGCTGACTGGGTAAATGCCATGAAAGAAGAGCTGAATAAATTTTAGAGAAGTCAAGTATGGCACTTGGTACCCAGGCCACTAGACAGATCAGTGATTGGCACAAAGTGGGTCTTCAGGAACAAGCTCGATGAGGATGGAACTGTTACAAGAAACAAGGCAAGACTAGTTGTTCAAGGGTATAGTCAAGAAGAGGGAATTGACTATGATGAGAGCTTTTCTCCCGTGGAAAGATTGGAGGAAATCAAACTTCTTATAGCATTTGCTCCACATATGGAATTCACTCTCCATCAGATGGATGTTAAGAGTGCCTTTCTCAATGGCTATTTGAAGAAAGATGTATTTGTCAAACAGCCTTCAGGGTTTGAAAGCAAAGAATCACCTGATCATGTATATAAACTTGACAAGGCTCTTTATGGTCTCAAACAAGCTCCTAGAGCATGGTACGAGCGATTGTCAAAATTCCTGCTGGAACATGGGTACAAACGAGGCAAAATTGACAGTACCTTGTTCCTAAAGGAAAAGGGTAAGGATCTTCTGATTGTGCAAATATATGTTGATGATATCATATTTGGGGCAACCACTGAAAAGCTTAGCAAGGAATTTGCTACACTTATGGGGAGTGAGTTTGAAATGAGTATGATGGGTGAGCTAAACTTCTTCTTAGGCTTGCAAATCAAGCAAAACCCACATGGAACATTGATTCATCAACAAAAGTATGTGAAAGAACTCCTCAAGAAGTTTAAGATGGAGGACTCAAAGGAAATAGACACCCCCATAGCCACAACTACCAAATTGGATATGGATGAACCTAGTTCATCCGTTGATCAGAAGCTATACAGAGGAATGATTGGGTCTCTATTATATCTCACTGCAAGTAGGCCTGACATTGTGTTCAGTGTGGGACTGTGTGCTAGGTTTCAGGCAAATCCAAAGGAGTCCCACCTCACTGCAGTAAAAATAATTTTGAGATATCTGAAAGGCACCACTGATTTGTGCCTTTGGTATCCTAAAGGTAGTAATTTCGACCTTGTAGAATATGTTGATGTTGATTATGCAGGTTTCCTGGTTGACAGGAAAAGTACTTCAGGCATGGCTCACTTTTTGGGCTCCTGCCTTGTGTCTTAGGCCACCAAGAAACAAAATTCAGTAGCCCTGTCTACTGTTGAGGCTGAATATGTGGTTGCAGCCTCATGCTGTGCCTAGTTGCTATGGATCATGAAACAACTCATGGACTTTGGTATAGATGTGGGATGCATTCCTATTTTCTGTCATAACACTAGTGCTATTAGTATGACGAAGAACCTGGTTCATCATAAGAGAACTAAGCACATAGATGTTAGGCATCATTTACTAAGGGATAACTATGAAAAAGGAATGATCTCAATCGAATTTCGTGCTACTGATCATCAAATTATCGACATATTCACTAAAGCACTAAGTAGGGAGCATTTTGAGAGAAACATGCTTGAATTAGGGATGATTAAGAACACCTAATTGAAAAAAAAAATTAGCTAGAAAATGTTAACTAGGTACTTAATCAGATTAAGCATTGCTCAGTATCATGTCTTTATTGCCATACTCTTTTGCCATATATTAATATGATTCCCTGGGTACTAATGATGTTTATCTATCTTTGTAAATTGAGGAAAATTAAAGATTTTAACAAGATAAACTTGGTTCATCCATGCAGGTTCATCTGACTGACGAGGTACATTCTCATCTCCATTCATTTATTAAATCAAGTACAATCATACATTAGCAGGACTCTATCTACTTATGGTTCAACTTCAAATACTTCGTACTTACCCAAAATTGAACCAGTTTCAAGAAGTCCCGTCTCACTTGATTAGCCTAGTTTTAGGGGGGAAATAACTGTCTAATCAATGTCAGTCCTATATCGATTCGACTCCCTCTTGAGTTAATACTTTGCCGTTGTAATCTCCCTGGCCACATCTTATAAAAGGATCATCATTACTCTTATCTTCATAAAGTAACCGTCGAACCAAGTTCAACTCACTCTACACAAACCAAAACTGATCAACCTCTTCTCTCTTCTAACACGCTTAATCATGTCTTCACCACCACCTGCTTCTTCTTCCACTTCATCCCAAATCGTGATTATGATGGAGGAAATTATGAATCTGACTCTAATTCTCCATTTGTATACAGTTCTCAATCACCATATAGGTCATCAACCCCTGAAAACCCACCTACTCCAATTATTGAACCCACACCAAACCCTACTCCAGCCCCCAAGAATCGTCGTGTCAAAGTTCTTGCTAGGAAATTTGTTGCTTCTGGGTCTAGGGCAAAATTCTTGGAGGAACTTATCCAAGCTGACAAAGGTTCTAAGTCAGGATCATCAAGTGAATCTTTTAAATCATCCAACGAGGAGGAAGCACCTAGTTCATCAAATTCTGAACAAGGTAATCTTGATGTTATTTCTGAATACATTGATGTTGAGAACATGTTTGTTCTGGTTGGGTATGTAGTAGATGTTGAAGTGCCGAGTAAGCAAATAAAATTGGGAAAAGGTAAAATTATTGAGAGAGAGGGTGAATATACTTCTGTAAGGGAACTTGGGGAGGATGGTACCACATTGGCTATCTGTGGTCCCATTCCTGAGAAGGTTGGAGAAGACGTCACAGAGTTAGGGGGAAGTGTAGTTGAGGAGGCAGCAGTAGGTCTTGCAAGCTTGAAGAAAGGAACATATGAACATGTTTCATCTGGGGACGAGACATTGGCTGAAAGGCTAAAGAAATTGGGGGAGTCCTATAACCCCAAGAAAAGGAGGACTCAGAAGTCCAAGAAAGCATCTACCCCAGTTCCTCCAAAGAAGAGAAAAACTATTGTTTTTGCTGATGCTCATGTCCCTAAGGTGAGTGCTACTCGTAATACTGTGAGAGAAGAATAAGAAAAGTTGGAGAAAGCTCTGCAAGAGAGCAAGAGAAAGAAGGCGGCAAAAGGTAAAGCTAAGGTTGGAGAGCATGTTGAGGCTGTTGAAATTGAACAGGAGATGTTGGACCTGGTCCAACAGGAGGAGCAGCCTGCTCCAGTTGTGGTTGAGACACCAAAACCCAAAAAGACTAAGGCTTCTTCAAAGAAGTCAGCTGCTATGTCTGCCACACCTTCAAGTCTTGTTAAAAGGACCAGGTCCAAGGCAAAGAAAGTAAAAGTTGTGGAGAAAGATGATGATGAAGACTGGAGTGGAGAGGAGGAGAAGGCAGTTCGAGAGGTAACTGATAGAATCACCTTGTTTGGCAAGCGGACTATATTGAAGGGAAAATTGTTCAAAGATCTCGAGGAGCCTAGAATGAGATACCTGCAGGACACTCTGGACGTGCAGGGATGGAAGGACATGGTCCTTCGTATGGAAGGCAGGCTGGCAATGACTGAATTGGTGGAATTCATGGGAAATGCCATTTTCAAAGACGGCAGGGTCACCTATATGGTCAAAGGAGTTCAAGTTTCCTTTGATGCTAAAAATCTGGGTGAAATTCTAAGCATACCAGCTGAGGGCTATGGGGAATACACAAGGCAGAGATGGCTTTGTCTAGATGGGATGGCCTCAGCAATCAACATCACCAGATTCTTCAGTGACAATGAGAGGGAGATTGAACCCAGGACGGTCTATAAAAGTGAAATGAAGCCAGAGCACAAGTTGTTCTTCGAGTTTGTCATCAAGTTCCTACAGCCCAGACAAGAAAGAAGGCACATAGCCAACTATATGGATCTGACCTTGATGGAGTGCTTGTACAGGGGAAAGAAAATTAATTGGCCAGCTTTCATCATCCAACTCTTGGACAGAGTTGTGAATGGAACCAAAGCACATGCAATCCCATATGGATTCATTCTGACAGTTGTGCTTGCACATTTTGGGGTTCATGCGAAGAAGGCTGAAATGGCGACTGCCAAGGATTATTTTGGGAAGGAAACTTTGCTGACATGTGATTACATTGTCAATGTTCCTGTAGATGAACCTGGTTCATCTAGGAAGCAGTCGGTCAACAGCAAAGTAAGAACTCTAGTGCAGGAAAGCGAGATCAAGGATATAGAGATCCTTCGTTTGAAATCTCGCGTGATTGAGGTTGAAGCTGAGCGGGATGCTCTCAGGGCTGAATTAGCAAAAGAGAAGGAAAAGAACGAGGGTGTTCTCCAGCAGATGCTTTCTCTTCTACAATCCAAGACTACAACCTCCTTTGCACCTTCCCATACTTAGGCTGTCCAGATCTACCAAATTACCCCATTTATGACCCAGTTCGGGATTCTGTTCTTATTTCTGTTTTTTAATTCTGTTTTGCTCATGGTTTTTGGTTGTTTTAGTTTTTAATTATATGGTGTTTGATGTTCGTTCCTAATCAATTATGTTGTTTAGTTATTGACTTGTCTCAATTTCTTATGTAGCTTATATTTATTGGTTTCTTGTGTTGATTAATCATGTTTTTCACCTGCAGTTGCCTCAAATGGCCATGAGTAATAATTAATAAATCTGGTAAGCGTATCATTTTGCACCTTTTCGATGATGCCAAAAGGGGGAAGATATGTGCTAGACTTTTCAAAAAAAATTAAAGTGATATTTATAACCTAAATGAACCTGGTTTCTCTATGATCAATGCGTAAAATCGTAGTGTTTGAAGTGTATACAGGGAGAAGCACAGAGTTTGTCATCATAAAAAAGGGGAAATTTGTTGACCCAAGTCACTGCATAGTTTTGAAAATTGACAAAGTCTGACCAGTTGAACCAGGTCCATCAGAGCACACATACTTGAACTGAATGGCTGGCACATAAACCATATATGCATAGGAGATAAATGTGATTGTGAAGTATCAATGAACCAAGAGATTGTCTCCTAATGCGAAAAGGTTACAAACTGATAAAGAAGATAGAAGTTGAATTCAGCAAGGATAGTAACAAAGGAAGTTGAGTTTAATTCGAACTCTTTCACCCAGTTAGAGGTGTACTAGAATTGAACGACAAACTCAACTACTGACTCTATAAATACTTGAAGTATTCCTGCTGAAATTCTGGACGCACAAGTACTGAAGTGAATCAAGATCTGAAAGCAAAATTCCCAGAGTTATTTTATAAGCACAATTATTGTGCGATACAAAGGCTACAGATTAGCTAGAAGAATCAGTTTCGTTGTTTGTGTATTGAGTCTAGTTGATTGTAGTAGGAGTTTTAATATTGTATCTTATCAGCTTTCTTAGAAGCATTTGTAATAGGTACACATTGTTCAAGTTAGAGTTAACTTGAAGCTTGTAGAAATTAGCTACAGGCTAGTTGATACAAAGGGATTAGAGTTAGTCCTAGAATTACAAAAGAGTTTATTTTGTAAGTCCGTTTGGCTCAGAGTTTTTAGTGAAGAGTTTGAACAAATCCTACTGAGGAGTAGGTCGTGGTTTTTTCACCTTTTGAGCCAGGTATTTTCCACGTAAAAATCTCTGTGTTCTTTACTTTTCTGCATTTATTATTCCGCAATGGTACGAGTTGGAACACATAAAAGAACCATGTCATTCGATAACGACAACACTCAAAAATTGTACACCACACAAATCACCCCCCCCCCCCCCCCCCCCCTCTTGTGTGATATTGATGTACAAAACATCAATAGCTTTGGAAAACGAGTAGAGAATAACATAATTATAGAAACAATACCAATCAGAATGAATCAAAGGTCCGGACTCCCTTTAATTAGGGAGTCATGATTCAAACAGGTATAAGTTATATCAAATAAGGAAAGAATCACTTAGAAGACTAACTCTTCCATAATAAGAGTAGTAAAGAATGTGGCATGTAATAAATGCTAAGTGCACAGTACTTAATTAAGGAAAGTATATGTTAAATAATTGACAACATAAAATAAGGTAAACTACAATTTTGTTTCTGAAAATCAGTAATAAGAATCACGAATGGGATTGTAAATCACAGGGCATAATTATTAACTAAGAAAAGTATCTCACAAATAAGGAAGTAATTCAAAATCAATACAAATCTCTAAGGAAAACATATACAAAATCATAAATTCGAAGAGATGAATCTTCAGAGTATTAGGTAAGCTATGAATAATCAGGCTTATTAAACACAAATAGGCATGAAAATCAGAGTACCCTAAGCAAGAAAATCACAGAAACAGTAGAGTATTAAAACCATAACAACAAAATTAAAGCATAGAAATACATGGACAGTTCCACAAGAAACGAGCACACATAAACACATAATCAGAGACGGACTAGAAAAGTTAGGGATTTTCAGCATAATAATTCAGACAACAGGAAAATATAAGAGAATCTCTCAAAACTCAGTAGAAATCCTTAAGAATTAGAAGAAAACCCGTTTTAAAAGTGGGGTCAAGAAACCCTAACTTCAGAGTGAGGAAATAGTTTGAAAAACAAAGATTTTTTTCGAGGAAAACACATGAAAACATTAAAAGAGGCTTAGATCTGTCACAGTTTTAAAAGATTGGACAGTTTAAAGCTAGGGTTTCCAGAGAAAACTCAAAAAGAGAAGAGGCTTAGATATTACCGACGTTTGGCCGAAAAATGCAAGAACCTTACTCAAACGGCCATAGGAGGCCGAAAAACATGGTATGAGACCGAATATGGGAGTGTATTGCCTCAGGGTCGCTTGAAATCCTCCATCAGTGACACAGACATGAATGGTGGAGCCATAGGGTCGAGGAGAGGGGGGAACCCCATAGTTTCCGGCAAGGGAGGTGGCCAGAGAAGGAGAGACAAAGCTCAAAGAGGGGGGAAGGTTCTAGAGGGGGTCTCAGAGAGAGAGAGATGGTTGAGTGACGAATGAAGGGGGAATGAATGGGGAGTAGTCTTTAGGTGTTATTATTGTAAGGAGAGATCTGGGCCGTTGATTTGAATTAATCAACGACTCAGATTAAAGAGGGGTTGGGCCGGGTAGTTAATTGGGTTAAAGGATCGGAGTAGATTGGGTTAAAATTGAAATTAAAGTGGCCAAATGTTAAATACCCATAAAAAATAGCTAAAATTTAATAAAAATGGCCAATAATTATATAAATGAAATTAAGGCTAAATAGATAAAATTAAAGTAATTAATTAGTATAAAAAATGTAAATGACTAATTATTGAGTAAAATAGCACAAAAATATGTAATTAGGCTATAATTGCAAAGTCATTGCAATTATAGCCAAATAAGGCTAATTAGGCCAATTTATGAAATAATTTGGCCTTAATAGGACCTAAAAATGATATATTTAACCAAGATATATTTTGAAATCATTTATAATGCAATTTATGATTAATTATTGGAGATAAAAATATTGGATAAATTAGAATAAATTAATAAAATGTGGGAAAATTATATAAAAATGCCAATCATTATAAAAACTAATTTTGAAGGTATATATGCACGTTTAAAAATAATTTGAGGAAAAATTGGGTATCAACAAAATTCATTATAGTATCTAGTAAATCATATACTTGAGTTCATGAGGTTATGAGTAACAACTTTCTTCGAACATTTCCGGAATCCGAGCACGTGGGCCCGGGGGTGAATTTTAAGAATCTTACATTTAGGGTTGTGTAACCTTTTTAATAGTTGGAATACGAAATTTTGAGCATGTATTGATTAGTTTATATACTAGTTTATTAGTTTTGGGTTGATTCGACACCGAATTGAGGGCGTGAGCACATTTTTGGACAGGAAAGTAGGCCTTGAGATGAGGTAAGTCTCTTTTCTAACCTTGTAAGAGGGAAATAACCCCATAGGCGAACTTAATCAATATGTACTTCTATTTGTGGGGGGATACGTACGCACAAAGTGACGAGAGTCCGTGCATAGCTACTATTCATGCTTATGTCCGGGGCATATTTAGACTTAAACCTTGTTTTGTCGGTATCGTTGCTTGTTTATGCTTACTAATTATATAGATTAAAGCGGAGGTTGAGGATTTCAACATTTTAAAGGTTCCTAGTTTGATTTATTATTTTGAAATAGAATTGATGAAAATTATGATTACTTGAGAAAATCTTTGTTCAACTACTTCGCAAGTATATTCCGTGAGCGGGGTAAATTTTGACTACTCTCATGGGAGCGGACCGTTTGCCTCGACAGGTTAATTTATGTATCTATGGTTTCGGATGTTCGATCCATGACAGTGCGCAGTAAATGTATATGTATATTTGGATCGGGTCGTACGCCCTCGGCATTATTCATGCATAAAAATATTGGAACCCCTTTTATATTTAATATGGTTTCATGGGCTTCAAAGGTGAAAGGATTAGATGAGAGAAATGACTTGGTTCCTACTTAAAATAAAAGGATTGCCTGCTTACTTTTCCCGCTCTAAGTTGTATTATCATTCTATATATCATGTTTAATTAGAACTTCGTTATATATATTTGTAGCCCATAGTAAGTGTCGCAATCGACCCCTCGTTACTACTTCTTCGAGGTTACACTAGATACTTACTAGGTATATGTTGTTTATGTACCCATGCTACACTTCTGCACTTGATGTGCAGGATCTGAGGCAGGTGCATCTGGTTATCAATCCGGCGCGCACGCTTCACTTATTGTTCGAGGCTACACGGTGAGCTATCTTTCCGAGACGTTCTGTAGCAGCCGAAGTCTTTCTGTTATTTTGTGATGTCTATTTTATATCAGACAATAAAGTAGCAAAATCTTATGTATGCTACTTGCAGCCCGTACTCTTGTGACACTAGGTCTTGGCACACGCACTAGTAGACTCTTGGTTTTGGTTTTATTTCATTGATCCTGATCACACTTATTAGCTTTCGTGGTATTCATTTCTTTAAATCTATTACTTTTGGATTTTTCTAAAAAAAATTAAAGAAAGTTTGATTACTTGGAAAAAGCTTTAATAAAGGAATCAAACAGTTTTCTCACTGTTGGCTTGCCTAGCGACGGCACTGGGTGCCATCATGGCCTAAAATGGAATTGGGTCATGACATGACATGCTTATAGGGGTGCTTATAGAGCAGATCAGGCAGACTTCTACGTTAACAATTTGTCTTATCGGTTATCGGTTTATGAGTAAGTAATCCGCTACCATCAAGACATCGGGCGGATTGGTATCGAATTAGCGATTATCAGGCGGTTTATCGGCCAAAACAAATAGACAATAAAAAAGAAGTTGAGAATTAGAGATAAAGGAAATTTTGGAGTAAAGCATCACATGTGCTCAGATGTAGGGCTGTGCACGAATCAGATCGGGTCGGATTTAGCACATTTTGGATTCAGGTTCTAGAAAATGCAATCCGAATCCGATTCGAATTATATCGGATCGGATCCAGATTTTAATGTTTGGATCGGATCAAATTTCAGATTGTATTATTATGCCTCAAAGTTGCAAACTAATATGTAAATTTTCTTTGTAAAAGAGGCAATGCATTAAGAAAAATTCATGTTTATACAATTATGAGAGTACTATGGTGCCAATATAGCTAAATCTAGCAATTGTAAAGGTAATAACTTGGAGGAAGATATAAAAGGAAGTACTGACTATTAGAAATTAAAGTGTAGTATTTATACATTGCCTAATAATTTTGAATTTCAAATCGGATTGGATTAAAATATATCATGTCACGACCCAAAATCCATACGGTCGTGATGGCGCCGGACACCGTTGTCAGGCAAGTCACTCATTAATTGGTTGAAGTAAATCTCTGTTTTATCATTTTCGAAATCGTTACCTTTCATTGCATTTCATAATTAAATAGATAAATCTTTTTTAATTGAATACGACAACAAATCAATTCAGTTTAATCAATTAAATCCCAACACATCCCCAGAACCGGGTGACACAAGTACATGAGCAACTTCTAAGAGTTTTATACAATTTTATACAAATCTTGTCCGAGGTACAAACTGGACAAGGAATTTAAAAATAAAGTAAAAATACATAGGAGGGAGACTCTGTCAGTTGCGGAACGCCTCCGGATGATGCAGCCCGAATAAGTCTCCAAGTCAGTCACAGTGCTAGGAAGGTACCTGTGCAACAATATGCACAACAAGTGTAGTATGAGTACGAAAATAACGTGTACTCAGTAAGTATCCCGCCTAACCTCAGAGAGGTAGTTACGAGAGGTCAAATTAGACACTTGCTATGAGTCGGATAAATATAAACAGGTGACGTGCTAAGCATAAGTACCAAAATCAGTTAAATAATAATCGGAGATAAGAAATATCAATAATTATCAATTCGTTCCACATTTTTAACATATATCCTCCTTCTTTTTAACTGGCAACTCAAATATACTTAGGCCAATAAACATGTATAAATCACAGGAAAATACGCAGCATTTATCATGCGCGAAAAATATGCCGAGGGTCGAACGGAGCGGACCAACAATAATAAACCGTACACTGCCGAAGGGTCGAACGGTGTAGATGCATATATTTTCCCCGCTCGCGAATCGATCATGCGACGTGGTCAACATAATAACAATACGGCTAGCCTGCTCGCGAATCATACCTGCGACGCAGGTGCTCATATGTACACGTATTCACATAAAAGATCCATATTTTATTCAAGAAAATAGTTTCTCCTAGAAGTGATAAAATTCTCTTTAATTAAACATGAAGATAGTATTTAGAATATTTTTCTAGAAGTTCGTTTGCCAAGTTTTAACAATATTCAATAAAATAACCTTGCTAGGAACACAATAATCCACAGGGAAATCCATCCTCTTTCCAAATAATTAAGAAGAGTACACCCTAACCTTTTTAGAAAAATAAATTACATATTCCATAGCATTATCAGCCTAAATTTATGATAGGATCACATGTAAAACACGTAAGGCATGATAGTGGGTCCTAGACTACCCGGACATGGCATAACAGTAGCTATGCACGGACTCCCGTCACCTTGTGCGTACGTAGCCCCTGAAAATAATAGCATATATTCATTTAGTTCACCTATGGGGACAATTCCCCCTCACAAAGTTAGAAAGGAGACTTACCTCGCCCCGAAATTCCATAAACGGCCTCCAAGCCTTCACAACGACTCCGATCGATGCGTAATGCTCCAAAACTACCCAAATGATGATAAACCAATGAAAATATACTCTATTATTGATAACGAATTCAAATTATATAATTTTCCCGCTCCGCTCACTGAATTGACCAAAATGCCCTCGGGCCCACGTGCTCGGATTCCGAAATTTCTCGAAGATAAACTCTACCCATAGCTTCACTAGTTCAAATATGAAGTTTACTCAAATATTCATGCTCAATTCGTGGCTAAAATCCAATTTATCAAATTTCTAGGTTTCCTTCAAAATCCCCAAATTTCCCTCAATTTCTCATATCAAAAGCATGTAATAATCTTGTATTTAATCTTAGAAATGAGTAGAAATAACTTACCTTTGATGCCTGATGAAACCCCTCTTAAAATGCTCTCCAAAATCGCCCATAACATATGAAAAATGGGTGAGAAATGACAAAAACCTGACTTTAAAACATTCTGCCCAGGCCTCTTTTCGCACCTGCGGTCAAATAGCCGCTCCTGCGGCTCCGCACCTGCGGGAATTCCATCGCAGGTGCAGTTATGACTCAACCCAGCATATCTCGCTTCTGCGGCGCCCTTAGCCTCACCTGCGGTCACAGCCTCGCAGGTGCGGTTACACCAGATGACAACAACCTTTAGCCTTCTCCAACTTAAAGTATTGATTCGTTAACCACCCGGAATCCACCCGGGGCCCCCGGGACCCCGTCCAATCACACCAACCTGTCCCAAAACATGATACGGACTTGCTCGAGGCCTCAAATTATACCAAACAACATCAAAATGACGAATCGCTCCCCAATCCAAATCTTTAAGAACTTGAAATTCCAAACTTCCACATTCGATGCCGAAACCCGTCAAATCACCTCCGATTGACCCCAAATTTTGCACACAAGTCATATTCAACATTACGGACCTGATCCAACTTCCGGAATCGCATTCCGACCCTGATATCATAATTTCCATTTCCGGTCGGATTTCTCAAAAACCTTCAAATTTCTAACTTTAGCCAAATAGCTTCAAAATAACCTACGGACATCCGAATTCACTTCCGATCGCGCTCCCAACTCCAGAATCACCATACGAAGCTATTCCCGAAATCGGAATCCCAAATGGACACCAATATCATTGAGATGCGCTTCAAGCCAAACTTAGGAAATTTCTCCTAAAATGTTGATTTCCACAATATATGCCAAAACGCTCCTGGGTTATCCAAAACCCTATCCGGACATACGCCCAAGTACGAAATCATCATACAAACATGCTAGAACCTTCAGATCCTGATTCCGAGGTTGTTTACTCCAAATCCCAGTCTTAGTCGATTCTTCAAATTTTAGGCTTCTGAAATGAAAACTTTTCTTTTAATTTAACTCCGAACTTCCTGAATTTCAACTCCGACCATACGCACAAGTCATAATACCGGAAATGAAGCTGTTCATGACTTCCAACCGCTGAACGATGCACTAGATCTCAAAATGACCGGTCGGGTCGTTACATATCAATCCGAATCCGATCCGAAATTCGAAATTTTAATAAACACAACCCGAAATTTGATCCAATTCAAAATCCGAATCCGAAATTGAGTGGATTAGTTTGGATGATATCCGATTCAAATGAACAACCCTACTCAGATGCATGTATAGCTACCTATCCAGTTGATTGATTATTTCCTATGTCTGTTTGTCATACATTTACGGTTCAAGTAAAAAATTGCTAGTGGTTCAGGTTGACCTTGATAACCCACTTCATCTAACAAAGTTTAAGGCAATTTGCACTCAGATTCTTCTTCAATTTAGCTTAAGAATATTGTTCTGCTTCTAACTTATATACTCACCTAAATATCATTTCCATAGGAAAACAAACAAATCCAATCGTACATACGAAATTGGGAGAAATTTTAATTAGGGATTGAGGTGATAGAGAAGAGAGAAGAGAAAAGAGACAATTGTTGCCGGCTAAATTAAAATTTGATAAATCAGGGATTTAGAGTTTCAAATATTAATCTATATACATAGGAAATTCTTAACGGGTTAACGGTATATCCTATAAGAAAATTGAGTAATTCGTTCCCAAATTCATTACCGCGATAACCCGATACCAATAAACCAATAAGCCGTTTTGCGGTTCGGTTAACCATTATGTTTTGAACACTTAGCGTTAGTATTGCCAGCTATTATGCTTGTTTTTTGAAATCTCTTAATTTTTCTACCTATAATTTCAATAACATTATATGTTATTATAGAATGAAATTAAGCTTATTAACATTATTAAGAGGAAAAACTTTATTATGAATTTTTACAAAATTTGTTGCTACTTTTTATAATTGTTATTTTAGTATTTTTGCATAAAGTAAATTTTGAGTTTCATTATTGAGATTTTCTTATAGAATTAGGATCCCTTTTTTCGATCAAATTTTGGTTTTTTTTTTTTTTTTTTTCCCGAAGCAAATTGGATTTTTTTTTTTCTTTGTTGGGGTCGGATTGCGCGCCGCAACACGAAGTAATAAGGTGTGGGTTGTGGTGATAAGGGTGGCCAAGGTAATAAGGGTGGAAAAGTGATCGTTATCACTATTGATATGAAATTGATGAAACTCGTGAATATGGTGGTGTTGGAAAGGGAAAAAGGAGAGATTGTAAAATTGTTGACTTTGATTGTCTCTTTCCGTGTGTTTTCACTGTTGGTCCTATTACTGTCCTTTTTCTTATTTGTATATTGGTTGATTGTACTTAGGATAAAGTTTGTTCATACATACTAGTACTATTCCACAGTACTAACGTCCCTTTTGCCGGGGGCGCTACATCTTTTATATGGATGTAGGTGGTTCCATAGCAGGTAGCTCANCGTGTGTGCATCATACCACCCTCTTTTGCTTATGTTGTAAAGGTATAACCGGGGACTTGTTACCGGCAAGTTATGTAAAATCCCTTGTATTCGTAGAGGCTCCGTAGGTATGATGTGGGTGTATATATGTACTTTTGGGTATTAACAGTACGTATTCGTAACCCTGCATCATGTTGGAAAGTTATGTATGTATTATGTATGTTTGAACATCAATCGTTGAAATGTTAAAAGAGGAAACAAATGGAGATATGTGGTAAAATGTACTTTGAAACAAAAATCGGCTAACTCACACGAAATAATGTATGTTATGAGCACGGGGTAATACGTTGGGTAGGAAAGGCAATCCAGGTCCGCTTGACTGGGTTCACCCGGTTAGGCGCCGGTCTCGTCCCTTGATTTTGGGGCGTGACAATTGGGTATCAACAAAATTCATTATAGTATCTAGTAAAAATCATATACTTGAGTTCATGAGGTTATGAGTAACAACTTTCTTTGAAAATTCTCAGAATCTGAGCATGAGGGCCCGGGGATGAATTTTAAGAATCTTACATTTAGGGTTGTGTAACCTTTTTAATTGTTGGAATACGAACTTTTGAGCATGTATTGATTAGTTTATATATTAGATGATTAGTTTTGTGTTGATTCGACACCGAATTGAGGGTGTGAGCACATTTTTGGACCGGAAAGTAGGCCTTGAGATGAGGTAAGTCTCTTTTCTAACCTTGTAAGAGGGAATTAACCCCATAGACGGACTTAATCAATATTTACTTCTATTTGTGGGGGATACGTAGGCACGAAGTGACGAGAGTCCGTGCATAGCTACTATTCATGCTTATGTCCGGGGCATATTTAGATTTAAACCATGTTTTGTCGGTATCGTTGCTTGTTTATGCTTACTAATTGTTTAGATTAAAGCGGAGGTTGAGGATTTCAGTATTTTAAAGGTTCCTAGTTTAATTTCTTATTTTGAAATAGAATTGATGAATATTATGATTACTTGAGAAAATCTTTGTTCAACTGCTTCGCAAGTATATTCCGTGAGCGGGGTAAATTTTGACTACTCTCATGGGAGCGGACCGTTCGCCTCGGCAGATTAATTGATGTATCTATGGTTTCGGACGTTCGATCCATGACAACGCACAGTAAATGTATATGTATATTTGGATCAGGTCGTACGTCCTCGGCATTATTCATGCATAAAAATATTGGAACCCCTTTTATATTTAATATGGTTTCATGGGCTTCAAAGGTGAAAGGATTAGATGAGAGAAATGACTTGGTTCCTACTTAAAATAAAAGGATTGCCTGCTTACTTTTCCCGCTCTGAGTTGTATTATCATTTCTATATATAATGTTTAATTAGAACTTCGTTATATACATTTGTAGCCCATAGTAAGTGTCGCAATCGACCCCTCGTTACTACTTCTTCGAGCTTAGACTAGATATTTACTAGGTACATGTTGTTTATGTACCCATGCTACATTTCTGCACTTGATGTGCAGGATCTGAGGCAGGTGCATCTGGTTATCAATCCGGCGCGCACGCTTCACTTCTGGTTCGAGACTACACGGTGAGCTATCTTTCTGAGACGTTCTGTAGCAGCCGAAGTCTTTCTGTTGTTTTGTTCTGTCTATTTTATATCAGACAATAAAGTAGCAAAATCTTATGTATGCTACTTGTAGCCCGTACTCTTGTGACACTAGGTCTTGGCACACGCACTAGTAGACTCTTGGTTTTGGTTTTATTTCATTGATCCTAATCACACTTATTAGCTTTCGTGGTATTTATTTCTTTAAATCTATCACTTCTGGATTTTCTTAAAAATTTTTTTAAAGAAAGTTTGATTACTTGAAAAAAGCTTTAATAAAGGAATCAAATAGTTTTCTCACTGTTGGCTTGCCTAGCGACGGCGCTGGGTATCATCACGACCTAAAATGGAATTGGGTCATGACATAACATGCTTATAGGGGTGCTTATCGAGCGGATCAGGCAGATTTTTACGTTAACAATTTGACTTATCGGTTATCAGTTTATGAGTAAGTAATCCGCTGCCATCAAGACATCGGACGGATTGGTATCGAATTAGCGATTATCATGCTGTTTATCGGCCAAATCAAATAGACAACAAAAAAGAAGTTGAGAATAAGAGATAGAGGAAATTTTGGAGTAAAGCATCACATGTGCTCAGATGTAGGGTTGTGCACGAATCGGATCGGGTCGGATTTAGCACATTTTGGATTCGGATTTCGGATTCTAGAAAATGCAATCCGAATCCGATTCGAATTATATCGGATCGTATTATTATGCCTCAAAGTTGCAAACTAATATGTAAATTTTCTTTGTAAAAGAGGCAATGCATTAAGAAAAATTCATGTTTATACAATTATGAGAGTACTATGGTGCCAATATAGCTAAATCTAGCAATTGTAAAGCTAATAACTTGAAGGAAGATATAAAAGGAAGTACTGACTATCGGAAATTAAAGTGTAGTATTTACACATTGCCTAATAATTTCGAATTTCAGATCAGATCGGATTAAAATATATCAATCCGGATCCGATCCGAAATTTAAAATTTTAATAAACACAATCCGAAATCTGATCCAATTCGAAATTCGAAATTGAGTGGATTGGTTTGGATGATATCCGATTCAAATGAACAACCCTACTCAGATGCATGTATAGACCTATCCAGTTGATTGATTATGTCCTATGTCTGTTTGTCATGCATTTACGGTTCAAGTCAAAAATTGCTAGTGGTTCAGGTTGACCTTGATAACCCACTTCATCTAACAAAGTTTAAGGCAATCTGCACTCAGATTCTTCTTCAATTTAGCTTAAGAATATTGTTGCCTGCTAAATTGAAATTTGATAAATCAGGGATTTAGAGTTTCAGATATTAATTTATATATATAGAAAATTCTTAACGAGTTAACGGTATATCTTATAAGAAAATTGAGTAATTCGATCCCAAATTCATTACCGCAATAACCCAATACCAATAAACCAATAAGTCGTTTTGCGATTCGGTTAACCATTACGTTTTGAACACTTAGCGTTAGTATTGCCAACTATTATGCTTGTTGTGTGATTTCAAACAATTGACATTCCCCTCTCCCCCTCTTGCTCTACATAAAGTTTATTTTGCACATTTTTAGTTCTATCTTGTAGTACCTTTTACGTTATCTATAATATTTTTATTTTTTTTACCTATAATTTCAATAACATTATATGTTATTATAGAATTAAATTAAGTTTATTAACATTATTAAGAGGAAAAACTTTATCATGAATTTTTACAAAATCTGTTGCAACTTTTTATAATTGTTATTTTAGTATATGTGCATAAAGTAAATTTTGAGTTTCATTATTGAGATTTTTTTATAAAATTAGGATCCCCTGTTTTCTTCTTCTTAAATACTCTCTTGATTTTATTTCCTGATAAATGTGCATTCGGATCTTCTTCAACCACTATTGGGATATTAGTTAATTAAAAGAATCAATAAGCTAAAAAAAATGTTAATAGGGAGTTTTTTTTTCCGATCTAATTTGGGATTCTTTTTTCTTTTCTTTTTTACCGAAGCAAATTGGGATTCTTTTTTTTTTCCTTTGTTGGGATGGAACTAGGATTCTCCACCCTGAGGCCTATAAAAAGGGACCATAGGTGTACTTGCAAATTCATCACACACAGACACTTAGAAATTCTGATTTTGCGGTTTATATCGTAAAAAAAAATCATGGTGGCAGCGGCGGCGGCGGCGGCAGTTCCATTGTTGATGCTAGCAGAGGAGGAAGAAAAGAAAGGAATTCGTGAGTTTTGGGACTTGTCAAAGGGTGTCACCTATAGCATGAATTTTCCAGAACTGGTGGGGAAGTGCTGCTTTGGTGTGGGATTTCCAGGTTGGCTTTTCACGGCGGACGAACAAGGTCACATGAATCTCTTCCATCTCTTCTCGCGTTCCTTAATTAACCTCCCAGACATGGACACGCTGGAGGGCTTCGATTACGAGGTGGAAAAGGGTTATTGTACTCATTACGTCGAAAAAGCAGTGATTTCGTCAGATCCTCTAATCTCAAAAGAAGACTATGTTTTGGCCCTAATTCAAGGTTATCCTCGGACTTTTGCTTTCTGGAGTCCAGGAAGTAAGTCCTTTACTAGTGTGTCACAGATAGTACCCGAGCGTGCCTATTCTGACATCGCTTGGCATGACGGGCAATTCTATGGTGTTGATTTTGAGGGCAACGTTTACGTCTTCGATTTCAGATCAGGAGATTATCCAACATCTGTAAGAGTTATCAGATCTGAGATACCTCCGGAGGTAATTGTCGGCAACCAAGTTTACATCGTCTATTCAATGGGTGAACTATTAGTGATTAATCGAGACGGAGCTTATGAAGACGGAGCTTATGAAGACGATGCTACCGGGATTTATGGGGCTGAACAATTCCATGTGTACAAGATTAATGATATTGATAGCAGTTATTCCGAGGTTAAAGACTTGGGAGATAGAGCATTGTTCGTTGGCAATAGTGCCACTGTGGTTGTTGAACAATTAGCTCATGGGATCAAGGGCAGCCATATTTATTACACAGATGATTGTAAAGAGACATACTTCAGTCTTGAACAAGGCGGTGGCAAAGACATGGGCGTATACAACTTGCTTGATGGAACCATTGTGCCTCACTACACTGGTCAATCTTACCATAAACTCACTCCACCTCTTTGGATTTTCAGCAACTCTCCCTCTCTTGATTTAGACTAGGTTATTTAGTGTGCCATTGGCTCTATAATTATTTAGTTTACTTTTACTATTGCTTTGTATTTACTTTGATTTCTAGCTTTCTTTACTGAATGAAATTATTATTTTTACTTCTAATTTTGTCAATCAATTCCTTCTTGATAATACTTGTGTAAAGAGGGTGTGTGAAGAATGGGGCTTGTACACTTTGCTTGTTAATAGAAATTCTCATAACGGATTCTCTTGGTGAATTGAGCACAAAGCATCAACAAAGCGCTTGATTTAAAGGCACAATTGAAGGGAAAGATAAATGACTCTATATTTAGGTCAAGAATAACAACTATAAACCAAAACAACAATTATATAAACAGAAGAATTTCATCTACCAACCTATCAACCTTACTCTGGACACTTTTGGAATACAACCCTCCAGAAGGCAAATTGTTCACCTAATTCGTCCGTAGTTCTTGTTGGCTATGGATGAGCGTGACTATTTCTCTCTGATAAGACAACCATATCTGTATGGTTCTTGTGAAATTTGTCCACGTCTTCTTTCCCCTCACCTGTGACATCATCTTCTTGTTCTAGCGCCTTTATGCTAGTTATCAAGTATTAAAAATAAATGGTTTTTTCATATAATGCAATTGGAATGGTTTATTGCTTTGAGGAATTCAACTGCTTATTGCTTACAAAGTCAACCCTATTTCTATTGCATGTATTTAGCTGCATTTTTACTTGCCACACAAACATGAAATTTGACATGCATTTAGTAGGGTGATTTTTTTAAAGAGCAACTTCACCATCTTGAGGGGCACTCGATCTGGTAGAACTGCTCTCCTTAGTCCCGCCTAAGGATATGGTGTCTTATATTTGGAATCTGGAAGCAGCATGTAATTCTAGTCATAATGAAAGGACTCTTAGTGGTAGATCAAAGGCAAATAATCAATTTGCAAATTTTGGAAAAAAAATAAATGAAGAGCTCTCTTATTGTTAGATCCATCAATAGCTTGATGATTGCTCCTAAGTAATTATTTATGTTTATATTACTTCATCAAAAATATTTTATGTTTATATTATCTGATCCATAAGTTTCAGAGATGTTACCTGTGCGCCGAGAGAGATATCATGTAGTCAGAATTTGAAGGGGTGCCCGGGTGAGTTTTTGAAGTTTTTATTAATTTGAGGTATTCCTGAAGTATCTGCAACATAGTAGGTAAAATCCACGTCTCCACCAGGTGATATATGGAAGTATAGGATGCGTATTTGCAGTAACGCTTTAAGAAAACCATTATTTTTTCCCTGAGATCTTTGGTCTAGTGGGTAAGAGCCAAAACATGATGTGTGGGTGAGGTGCACGTTATAGGTTCGAACTTTGCACATACAAAAGCCTGGTATTTAAGTGGAGAAGGGTAGAGGGCCAGTCCCATAATCCACCCCGTTAGAACTGTGCACCACTGCCCCTCGGTGATTTCCCGGTTGTAAAAAATAGCCAATATTTTTGGAGAGGAATGTCATCCACCAGTTGGATCTCATAACGGTTTGCTCGTGTCACCATTCCCTGGAAGCCAGGTCAAGGGTTTGTCCTTTCTTTTAATCTGTTATAATTGATAAACTGATATTTTTTTCTTTATGAGCTTGTTTGAAGGCACGTCAGTCATACTGTTGTTTTGTTTGGGTTAGCCTTGTCTTCACAATGTATCTTTTTTGCATAAACATGTACCTACAAAGCCTGAAAATCTTTCAATATGCAGTACTGCTTGTTGCTAAACGACAAGTTAAGCAGGTGTTGACCAATGTTATCCTTCCAATAGATAAGTCGTTAACCGTTGGCTGGTGATTCTTTAGATTTCTGACAATGTTAAGGAAACCAGTTGGGACTTGGAGTGTTCAAAATATGCTTTTTTTCCGGACCCCGTGCATAGCGGGAGCTTAGTGCACCGGGCTGCCCTTTGTCTATTGGAAACAATTTCTCTGCCCTTCCGGGGTAAGGGTAAGGGTAAGGCTGCGTACATTTTACCCTCCGCACACCCCACTTGTGGAAAATTACTGGGTTTGTTGTTGTGTCCCTAACTTGACAAAGAAGCTATTTGTGAAAGAGTGTTGAGTGATGCTGGTCTGAGCAAATCTCATCTCAACTTTCAATATCACCATCTTTATTTTTACAATGACCTATATCATTTACTTGTTTGGCCATGATAAGATGTAACACTCTGATTTTTGCAAAAATGCCTCTCTACATTCTGCTCTCTTTTATTTCTCTCTATCTATCTATATATATATAAGAAGGTGGGAGCCTATGGAGAAGGGTTATATCTAATTAATATGGGGAACATAGCATCTCATTTACTAGTACTGTTAGCTTTTCCCATGGTTTAGGCCTATGGATGCATATGTGCAGTTTATGGTCTACTTTTGTTTTCAACACAAAGATCAAGGTTGGTGATGGCAGACATACTAGGATTTGGCAAGACGCTTGGGTCATGGTCATAATGACCCCAAGTCAAGATCTTACAGACTCACTTCGAGTGCTGGTAATTTAATTTCTGCTTGTTGGAGTGGATACAACCAGTACTTACATCTTCACATAAATTGCTTTGATTGTGATGTTCTTAGGACGTTCTACTATTGCATGATATAGAGAAGGTAGATGTGAATGATAAAGTACCTGTATTATCTTATGGATGAGACAAAAAATGGACACTTCTCTGTAAATTCTTGCTACAAGTCAATCAACAGACAACAGGGAAGAGGGCAGCGACACAAGTTGGCCTTGGAAGCAGTTATGAAAGTCAAAGGCACCCTATGAAATCACTCGTTGTTGTGGATAGCTTCACATCATGACGCATGTCTCGCTCAGGACAACCTCCAGAGAAGAGGTTTATCTATATGCCAGAGGTGTTTCTTGTGTAACAGTACAGAGGAAGCATCAGTCACCTTTTTCTGCAGTGCCCTGTCGCAAGGTAGATTCGGGCTTTATTTTTTAATCTATTCAAAGTCCCTTTTGTAATGCCATACACTGCGATGGATCTATTGACCAGCTGCCGGTGTTGGAGGATTGAGAAATCAGTGAGAAAAATATGGAGATAGTGCCATCCCTATGCGTGTTGGGTTATGAAAGGAAAGAAATGCTAAATGTTTCTCAGGGAATATAGGATTAAACTTAAGTGGCTATGGCTTTTGGCTTTTTGGTATAACTTATAGGATGTTAAAGTTGAATAGAGTATGCTAGATTTCATAGAATCACCGTTGAAAAAATGCAAGCAAAATTGAAGAGACGGGAATAGGAATATGCTCAGCAAATGCTCCCAGGCACGCTCCCAAGAATCTTCTCTTTCCTACTTCCTAGGATTGCCGAATACCTTTTCCAGCGTACCTTGTCACCCGAATCTAACTCTTCTTTCTTCTAAATCAGTAATCACCCACTGTGATTACTACCAAACCTTCTCTTCTTACTTCTAAATCAGTAATCGCCCACTGGCATTACTACCAAACCTTTCCTCTTCCTTTTCACATAATTAAAGCTGTTGTTTAGAACTAATATGGGAGAAAACAGGATATACTTCAATGCCGGCTTCAAATCTTTCGATATCACTAGATGGAACTCCAACAAAGACACATGGTTCGAATGGGTAGAGAGAAGTTGTAACATGATGAGACACTCATCCATGGGTAAAAAGACAATGGAGTGGTTATGCTTCGTACTTAAAAAGCTTCAAAAGATCAGAAGAATCTAGTGAGGAGATGGAAGAACAAGGAACATCTGACAGAATTTTTCTGTACTAGGAAATTTAATGCCCGCGGAAGGTACATGAGTATCTTGTTGTTAAAGGGAGAGGAAAGGTCAGTCATTATTATCCCAGAGCTGGCCTTGAATGCAGGTTGGAAAGACATTGCATTTATGATAAAGAGATTCATTTATTATGGCCCAAAGTTGAGTGAAAAAATACCCCCAGAAACACTGTAGAAAACTACCCTTATGCCAAGGCAGTTAGGGAGAGTAAATGGCAATCTAATTGTCACGACCCCAATTCCCAACCTTAGGGATCGTGATGACCCCTAACATAACATTTGCTATGCAAATCACTGTTAGAACTTAATTTATTTCCATCAAGGTCTATTTAATTATAACAGAACAATTCAAAAATGCAGCGCTACTGAAGATCGTCTGAAGAACTAGACAGGGATAACGGTGGCAAGTGGGCGGGGCTAAACGGGTCCGCGCTATGCGGGCCGGGTTATGCGGTTCTGGGCTAAGTGGGTCCGGGCCAAACGGGCTAAATGTGTAGAACCGGCCCCTACGGGCCTAAGCCCATATGGGTCGGGGCTAAGTGGGCCGGGCCCGCGGGCCAAACTGGCCTAAACGGGTCCGGGCTATTTTTTTTAAAAGTTTTTTTATGTAAGGCAATTTCTTGTAAATCTTGTGATATAAATCGTTAAACACAAAAAATAGTAAGTTTCTTCAAATTAATAATAATAGTACTTCAAACTTGCACTAACATTGCATAATAAATTAATAGTATATCAAATTAATTTAACAAACTACAACATTAAGCATAATACGTCTAATAAAATTAAAATAACACAAGTTTGAATTAAACTTAAAATATTAGATACGAATGTCTTGAGGACGCGCTTGACAAGACTTGATTATATGCCTCCTTAAAGAGCCTGTGCCCTCCACCTTTCGCCGAGTGAAGACAAAACCACAGTGCTTGCACGATATCGTGTAAGTTTCTTCATTTTCTTCTACCAAATTATAATGTTCCCGAACAAATGGGGTAATTCTAGGACCACCGGGCATGATTTAACTTGAATTGAGAATTTGAGTAGAGAGAGATTGATGATTTTGTGAGTAAAAATGAAAGAATGAGGGGGTATTTATAGTTGAGAATAGGGAAAAAGTGTAATTATAAAAAGTTTGGGGTTAAAACAAAGTTTGGGGGCCAAATGGCTATTTTTTAAACATGCCAAACGGCTAGTTTTTGAAATATAGCCGTTGGCTATTTAATTTTTTTTAATGTATTTATATTATATTATCTAAGGCAATTTATTGTAAATTATATTATATAATTATGACTTATGTCTTGTAATTCAAGTTTAAACACAAAAAAAATAGTAAAGAGATATTCAAACTTGCACTTATTGTAAATTATATTATATAAGTGTGATTCTAGAGTTACAAAATTTTTGTTATGTAATTATATTATATTATATAAGACAATTTATTGTAAATTATATTATATAATTATGACTTATGTATTGTAATTTAAGTGTAAACACAAATATTCAAGGAAATGTCTTATAATTTTTATTAACACGACATTTACAAAAATGACAATATCTTTCTTAGTCTTCCTGCCCCCAATGGAATGAGCACAACTAAGGTACTAATACCACCATTAAAAGGGAAAAACATTAATCAAGATGTGCCAAAATACAAGTTACATATTAATCTACATAGTATCTCTAACAAATTTCATAAATCCTTCAAGGTTGAGAGGAATTTTCGTTGGTGGTGGCGGAAAAGAAATTTGTTCATCACCGCTTCCGGGCGAAGCAGCATCCTCCGCAAGTTCCGCTAGCATTTCTTCATAAGCTTCGTCTATATCCGGTTGTGATTCAACAAGTCCAAAATTTCTTCTTTCCGAACGAATCCAATCTCTGAAGAGTACTGATTTTTCTAAGATCACCCTCATAGACGCTCTATGATCACCGATTTGAAGTCTCGCTTGGCTGAAGCGCTCTCCGATGCCACTGTTGAAGCTTGAATACTTAAAATATCTCAAGCCACCCTTGAAAGAACCGAAAAGTATTTTTCTTTGTCCTTCCACCATTCCAAAACATTGAAGGTGCCTTCTGGATTCTCTGATTCAAGTCCCTGCGACAAATAAACTTGAAGCTCATTTAGTTGTGAACTATCACCAATATTATCACCTTGAGAACCCTTGAACCCCGTCTAAGAACTAAGTGCTTTTAGCCCCGCAGATCTTTTAGGAACCTGCGAGCTAGACGAGGTAGGAGTTGGAACATTTGGTCTAGCATGATCTAATGCTACTTGATAAGCATTATAAATTGTTTGAGCATTTATTTTAATTGACTCTTTTTCATCTTTAAGTGTACCAAATTCCTCAGGTGAAAGAGGTAAAGCATTATAAATAGTACTATACCAATAGTGAGGACCTCCTAATTTCATGGTAGGATTTAACATGGCTGCAATACCATAAAGAGGGGGGATAGGGAAAAAATTTGTAAACTTAATTTTCATATCACTAATAGCATTTTGGTAAACTACCCCATCCTATGAAAATTGAGTAAATAATTCTGCAAGTGCTGAAATATAAACTAAACAGTTAGAAATAGTAGTATAATATTTCCTAGATAATTCATTTGTAGCAACATGAAAATGTTCTAGAAAATCTAGAAGAATTTTAAATTAGCCCAATCTTGATTTGTAAGGTGATCATCATCATCATCACCACCAACACAAGCATTATACGCTGCGCTTATTGAGTTTCTATATTCATATGCAACAACTAAACTTTCATACAAGTAATTCCATCTAGTCGGACAAGGTTTAGGAACCTTTCTTTCTCTAATGCCAAATTCATCACATTTTTTATAATATTCTCTAACTCTACTTCTACGGTTTGCATAAAAAAGCCAATGAAGAGCGAATTTAACCTTTGCAATTTCAGCATTTAAAGTTTTCAAACCTTCACCGACGATTAAATGGTAAATATGACAAAACATCTAACATGGAAAATATTACTAAATGCAGGACTTACTGTAGTTGTAAGATAGCCTATAGCATTAGTCTTACTAGAAGCATTATCCATAGAAACTGTCATTATTTTATCTGTAATGCAAAAATATCTACAAATATCATGAACTATCTTAGCAATAAACTTACATGTGTGACTAGAAGTAAGTACACGGGTCCAAAATCAAGAACTGAAACCCCCCACAGGCCTAAAGCCTCCCAAGCCCGGACCCCCCGCGGGCCCGGGTCGGTCCCGGCCCACCTGCTAGCCTTAGACAGGGATAAACAAAAGAAGACTCCGTAGCGCTGCTGAAGATCGTCAAGGGAAGAAGCTCACCGTGAAGTCAAGTCCAGAAATAACTCAGGATCGAGCTACGACCTGATAACTAGATGCACTCGCCTCAGAACCTGTACAATTAAGTACAAAAGCGTAGCATGAGTACATAAACAGATACGTACCCAGTAAGTATCCCGCCTAACCTCGAAGAAGTAGCGACGAGAGGTCGACGTGATACTTACTAAGGCCAAACAATATACTATAAATACAGGCTAAACAAAGATAGCAGTAATGAACAATAATAAGGACAAGAGCATCAAATAACATACTCTATTACCTTTACGTGTCAATTTCCATAGCATACAAGCTACTTAGTTTTCCTTTTCATAAAAATCAACAGATACAATTACAGGGTTTCCCATCAACTATCAAACACATAACAGGCCGTGAACGTACGACAAATACGACGTGAAAAGTAAATGTGCACTGCCGAAGGGTCGAATGGCTCGAACCATAGATGCATCTATCTTTCCCGCTCGCTAATCGAACATGTGACACGGTCAACATAATACTAGGGTTACCATGCTCGCAAATCATACATGCGACGCAGGTTCCCGTATACATATACACATAATTAACAGGAAATACCGGGAAGTTTAGCAGGGAACATACTAGCAGAAAAGAAGTCAATAATGTAAACTTCAAAATATAACCTCCTAGGCTTTCATGTGCGAAATTCAAGGATAATAGACTACCTAAACCACATGTAAGAACACAGATACGACACATAAGGCATGCTTGTGAATCATAAACTACCCGACAAGGCATAATAGTAGCTACACACGGACTCTTGTCACTTCGTGCGTGCGTAGCCCCCGCAATCAAGTCATGCAATTATTTATAAGCACCTATGGAGACAATTCCCTCTTACAAAGTTAGAAAGGAGACTCACCTCGTGTCGAGCCTACTTTCCGGGTCAAGAATGCGCCCGAAACTCCAAACTCGTCTCCGAAGGACTCGAAATTAGTCAAATGTTGCATAAATAAATTAATTTGTACTCAAAAGCATGAAATTCCCCTATTTAATTAACTATCTTAACCTACTTTGAAATATCTCAAAATACACCCCCGGGCCCACATACTCGGATTCCGGAAATTTTCGAAGAAAACACTTACCCATAACCTAAGGATCATTAATATATGGTTTTTGTATGATTTCATAACTAGTTAGTGGGAAATTCTCTAAATTTCATAAAGCCCTAGGTTTTTACTCTAACCCTTGATTTATACTAATTTAGGATGTTAATTTACCTAGGAATTCAAGTATTAAACTAACATTAGGATAGAAATTACTTACCTTTCAGTAGCTAGGTCGTTTGGCTTTTTTTCAAGCTCCTAAGGTCGCCAATGGAGGAAAGAAATGGTGAAATATGGCTCATCCCCGTGTTTTTAAAAGAACCTTACTGCCTACAGGTTTTTCGCACTTGCGTCTCGAGGACCGCACCTGCGGTCTCGCATCTGCGAGACGAATCTCGCACCTGCAGATATGGGAAAAGAGGTCTGGGCTCGCACCTGCGGAGAGGAGTTCGCACCTGCGGCTCCACTACTGCGGAAAGCTAGCCGCACCTGCGAAAATGGGCGAACTCACCTGAGGCCGCATCTACGAGGCTGGGACCGCAGAAGTGGTCTCGCACCTGCGACTGGGCCACCGCAGGTGTGGTTGCACCAGATCTGGTGCACCAGCAACTATTTTTTATGGTTTTTAGCCTCGTTCGATGCCCGAGCGGCATCTGGGCCCACCCGAGCCCCCTTCCAAATATACCAACAAGTCCCAAATCATGATACGGACTTGCTCGAGCCTTCGGAACACCCAAAACAACGCTAAAACTCAAAATCACACCTCAAAACCCCTAGAATCAAACTTAAGAACTTTAAGTTCTTGAATTCGTTAACAATGCACCGAACCTACCTGTAAGACTCAGAATGACACAAAGTTTTGCAAGCAAGTCATAAATGACATGACGGAACTATTCCCGGTCTCGAAATTCCGTACGGACCTCGATAGCACAAAAACGCGTTCCAAACCTCAATTTGAACTTAAAGAAACTCATATTTCATTATTGGGCGCCGAAACGCTCCTAGGTCATCCAAAACCTGTTCCGAACATACACCCAAGTCCGAATCATACGAAGCTACCGAAACCGTCGAAACACGATTCCGAGGTTTACTCAAAATGTTGACCGAAGTCAAACTTGGCCTTTAAGGCCAACCTTAAGGAACCAAGTGTTCCTATATCATTCCAAACTATTCCAAATCCCGAACCACCCGTCCCCGCAAGTCATAAATCATCAAAAGCAACTACGAGAAGTCTCATTTAGGGGAATGGGATCCTAAAACGCAAAACTACCGGTTGAGTCGTTACAAATTTTTTATAAGAATAATTAAATTCTAGAAGAAAATAGAGTCATGAAAATTTTGTGTATTTGGAGGGCGTCGGGAGGGGAAAACACAGGAAACATAGGGACTTGGGGGAAAAGGGGTGAGGAGAGTAGCATAAAAAATTATTTTATACTCTCTAATCAAATACTAGAAAATATTTTCTGAAAAAAGGTTTTCACTCACCACAAACAAGGGAAAATAAGTAATAAAATCACTCATTTTTCATGAAAATATTTTCTAGGAAAACATTTTTCTTCTTGCCAAACACACCCATAATGTAGTGTTTTAGCTCCTATTAATTACTTCAAACAGAGTTTTCAAATGTTGAATCAAAAACAAAATGGTCAACTAAATCCGCAAAAAAGGTCTTAGCATTGAAAAACGTAGATGAAAAATGATAAAAAGGATAGAAAGAAAATGGCAGCGGCAAACGAACTAGAAATCTGAGGTAGCTAGCGATGTCTAAGGTGGAGTTAAATAGAAAATTAAGGTAGAGAGAAAAATAGGATTAATATGAAATAATAGGGCATAATGAGAAAGAGAAATAACATTAAGATCCAAGCAAACCCAATTAGTCATTACATAATATGTGTGCTTCCGTTGTTGCATAATAATAAAATGTTTAGCAGTACAACAAATTTAATTAATAACTAAAATACACCATTATATATTTCAATTAACAAAACAATGAGATGGTTACAACCATCCAAACAAGCCGTTAATGGTGATAGCTTTATTTCATTTGTTACGGGACTTGTTTTTGCTCTTTCATTTTTTTGCAGTCTATTACTCAAACGATCACTGAACAATCCAAAATTATGGATTAAATTTGTTTTTCTTTAATTATAACAGGAAACTCACTCAACTATTCTTATTTGCTGCTGCTTTATGATTGCTCCTTTTTGTTTCTTAATAGTATTTTCTCATCTCTGTCTAACTATGAATAAAGAGGGCAGCCCGATACACTAAGCTCCCGGCTCCCGCTATGCGCGAGGTCGGGGGAAGGACTGGACCACAAGGGTCTATCGTACGCAGCCTTACCTTGCATTTTTGCAAGAGGCTGCTTTCACGGCTCGAACCCGTGACCTCCTAGTCACATGGTAGCAACTTTACCAGTTATGCCAAGACTCCCCTTCTCCGTCCAACTACGAGTGGGTGTATCAATTTCCATCATTAAGCTCCTGTCCTTAGTCCCATGACTACCTTATAACTCTGAAGCAGAAGCTGATTTACTTGAGTCAATATTATCTAGAGTGGTCCATAAGGTTTGCATCTGAATCTGTATCGTTGATGATTGTTGAATCCTCTTCCTATCCTTTTTCTGACACTTAAAGAGGAGTATTGCCCGCATTTCTTGAACACCTTCCCAAAAATCAGTAATATTGGAAGATAATGTTTGGTTGAGATTTTTGATACTTTTCTTAGATTTTGCCTGTATGTTTAAAAAAAAAACAGTTCTGATAGTGTCTTTTAATTTCTCAGGCAATGCCTTTCAAGGAATTCTTCACCGAATATGGTGAAGCACATCAATATGAAATCCAAGAGGTTGTTGGCAAGGGGAGCTATGGTGTTGTTGCAGCAGCAGTTGATACTCATACAGGAGAGAGGGTAGCGATAAAGAAGATTGATAATGTTTTGGAGCATGTCTCTGAAGCCACCCGCATCCTTAGAGAAATAAAGCTCCTCCGGTTGCTTCGGCACCCAGATATTGTAGAAATAAAGCATATTCTGTTACCTCCATGTCCGAGAGAATTCAAGGATATATATGTTGTTTTCGAGTTGATGGAGTGTGACCTTCAGCATGTAATTAAGGCCAATGACAGTCTCACTCCTGAACATTATCAATTCTTTTTGTATCAGCTTCTTCGAGGTTTAAAGTTTATGCACACAGGTGGCGATTCCTCATTGAACACATTCTGGTATTTTAGTTAGATTTCTCTTTTACATTTTTATGACTTTTCCCTCATGTATTGATTCAACAGCAAACGTGTTTCATCGAGATTTAAAGCCAAAGAATAGTCTAGCAAATGCAGATTGCAAGCTGAAAATATGTGATTTTGGGCTTGCTCGGGCATCATTTGGATCTACTTTAAATACGAAGCATTTCTCTACTTTAAATTTTCTCGATCTATCTTAACCATAATAGCCAGTCAGAAGGTCTCAATGCTGTCATTAAATTGTCAAGTAATTACACCCGTGATGACAAGACCCTGATTCTTTTATGCTTTCAAGAACCTCATACTTCTCTTTTCTCTTCACAAAATTTTCGTAGTCTATATCTCAACACGATTTTTGCTTTTATTCCAAAGAGAACTCTTAGCTCCTTTGCTCTTTACAGGACTATGTGGCAACTCGTTGGTACCGCGCTCCAGAACTTTGTGGTTCTTTTTACTCAAAAGTAAGTATGACATTTATAGGTAACTCAAATGCTTATATAGTTTGTTTCTTATCCTGTACACTTCTCATGTTAATAGTAGATATCTGTCTTCATGTGGTGAAACTTTTGTACTTAGCATGCGGAATTTGCCCGACCAATATTATATTATGTGATTCAGCGATGGCACTTTACTTTCTTCATGTTTTCTTATTCACTCTTATCTTGTTATTAGGAGGGAAAAAGAGCTGAACCGGAGCCCTTTTGGGGCCATGGTTGACATTTTTCACAATTTTTACGAACGAAAGCTCTTATTTTATTTTTCTCATTCCTTATCTGAATTCTGCTCTTTGCAATCTTCATGCCTTTAAGTTTCTGTGTTGCAATATTAAATTTTTCTTTGCTGGGAAAGAACTTGTGTAAATCATTGTTCACTTATATTTACTTTATTATGTTGTGATCGCTCATAATTTGGTATCAGTTCTAATACAAACTACTTATTGCAGTACACCCCAGCAGTTGATATCTGGAGTATAGGATGTATATTTGCAGAAATGCTTACAAAAAAACCATTATTTCCTGGGAAGAATGTGGTCCACCAATTGGATCTGATTACCGATTTACTTGGCTCACCATCCACTGAAGCCATTTCAAGGATTTGTCCTTCCCTTTCCTCAGTCGAAGTTAATAAAGTAGTAATGTATAATGAATGCCAAATGAATGATCTGTTTTCCCGATATCTGCAGATTAAAAATGACAAAGCAAGGAGATATTTAAGCAGCATGAAGAATACATCCCCTATTCCTCTCTCTCAAAAATTCCCAGATATAAACCCACTAGCTCTAAGATTACTTGAGCGTTTGATTGCATTTGACCCCAAAGATCGCCCTTCCGCTGAAGAGGTAGGACTTAGTAGATTGTTGGACACTCGTTGGATCCTATGATGCAAGTTCTTATTTCTCTCATGTTGTCCTATGTTAATCCCCTCAAGGCACCAGCACATCCATATTTCCGTGGTTTAGCAAACAAGGAGCACGAACCATCTGCTCGGCCTATTTCAAAATTTGAATTCGACTTTGAAAGAAGAAAACTGGCAAAAGAGGATATTAGAGAGCTCATCTACAGGGAGGTATGAGTTGGCAACCAATCTGATCTTTCCTTTTACCTTCTTTTGTGCCGCCTCCTCCATCGTACTACAACATTGATTTTTCCCTTCACAGATTTTGGAGTACCACCCTCAGATGCTGCAGGAGTATCTTCATGGCACTGACAATACCAGATTTTTGTATCCAAGGTACTTCCAATACTTCTCCTTATTTGTCCATAGGTGTTGGTGTCTATGACCGATAACTAGTTCTTTCTGACGATTTAACTCAATTGTATGATCTTGTGAAATTTGTCCATGTCTGCTTTTTGTTGACCTGCGAACAACAAACTCATTCTTTTGTTTTAGCACATATGTCTTAGTTATCATGCATTAAAAATAAACATTTTCATCCGTGTAATGCAATTGGAATTAGTATCTAATTGAATCTCATAAAGGAGTGATAAGAGATGTATTGGCGGTAGAAGACACAGCAACTTTAATGGTATTTGATGTTTCATTCTGTATCTGCACTTACTTTTATCTTGGATTAAGATGACATACTTGAAGTTTGATGCATAACATATGCGGTCAATCATCAGATTCCTGATATGGGAGGATATATTATTTGGTTTTCTTTTCCTTTTTTTTTCCCCGGAAGAGCTTCACCATTGAACCTGTTTAGGTTGACCAGAGAATTGCTAGTTTAGATGAATTTTAGGGAAGGCTAAGCAATTTGTTCTGTCTGGATCAATATCATGATCCAACTTTTTCCACCCATAACAAGAAACGAGGTGTGCTAATTATATCTTGAGTCCTCTATTATACTGTTCTTTACTTGGTCCGATTTGATAACGTTAAATAAGTCTAAGGAAGCTTAAGTGACTCAATAGACTTACCTTCAGAATCAGAATGATGGTAGCTTTTGCTTTGCTTTCGCCATTTTACTGAAGAGAGCTTAAGTGACTCAATACCTGTTTCTGCTGCATGTATTTAGCTATATTTTTATACTATGCTAACATGATGTTCAATGTGCATATATATAGTGGGGTCGATTGCTTTAAGGAACAATTTGACCTACTTGAGGGGCACTATGGCAAAGGTGGAAAAAATGTTCTCCATCCATGGCGATATGCCTCCTTGCCTAGGTTAGTTGACCCTGATATTGAGGATTTCATACATCAGAGCTTATTAAAAGTTCTGATAAAGTATGCTTACATTACTCAAATAGCCTCATTAAATTTTTTCTACAGAGAGCGGGGCTATGTTTCAATAGACGAGGAAACTGATCACGATGGTGAATTCGAAAGGCACGTTGAAGCAACTGTTGCTCATAGATGCCTTCCAAGCCCCCCAAAGTCACACGAGGTCAACGAAGCTGACGCTAGTAATGAAAATATAGAGCTTAGTACAACAAGCAACACTGCACGCTGCTTGTTAAGAAGTGCTAGCATTATCTTTTCCAAGTGTGTTGGGGCAATTTGGGACGACAGTGAGGTACATATATAGCATGTTAATCTTGCGGAAACATTAGACTCATAAAGAAAGGCACTTCTCTAGATATGGAATAAGGAAACTCAGTTTATCACATGGTTTCTATGTATTAATATATATAAATCATTCTCAAACACAACATGATAAAACTCTCTTCCTCTGCCCTTTTTGTTCCCTTCTTCTCCTTTATTCGGCAGGATAACAACAACAACAACAACTACCTAGTAAAGTCCCACAAAGTGGGGTCTGGGAGGGTAATCTGTACGCAGGCCTTACCCCTACCCCGATAGGGCAGAGAGGCTGTTTCCAATAGACCCTCATCTCAGGGGATGAAAATAAACACGAAAAGACAAATCATTAGTAACTCCAACAGAAATCGTGAAAATAGTAGCATAAGCATAAAAACCATAAGATAAATACTTTATTGGGCAGGATGAGCAAATAAAATTCATTAATCGACGAATGTATTGTTGGTTTGATATTTGTCACCAAGTCTTAGTCGATAAACTGCAATTAGATGATTGATGGTGAGCATGATAATGGTGCTCTATAATTTACCGTATTACCTGCACTTCCCCTCAGGATACAACTTTCAAACGGTATGATAATGGGATTAGTAGATCGTCCAAGGAGCCAGCAACGTTGTTTGCTTGACTTCTAACTCGGGATGGATGAGCTGGTGCTAGATAGATTTCTGGTAAGTGACACTTGCTAGAATGTAACTGTAGGTGTTCTATTATTCAATGTATTAGAAACAATCGACAGTTTGGCTATCAAGATCAGCCCATTTCTTCTGTATGACGACGTTCAAGGCGTCCTCCCTGTAGCCCTCTGCTAGTTTTATATGCTTTGACAGCATCTTCAAATGCCTGAGCAACTGTTATTGATGTATATATAGTCCACTCCATTTTATTTGAGAGAGGTGGAGTTGTGCAAGTCTTGCATCCTCTGTACAGAACTTGGCACCTATTATTCAAGATTTTAATTTTTCATGATTTTACATGAGGATTTGGATTTGAGCAAGTGTCATTTTCTTTTTTAGATTGATTGCTTATTTCTATCTTTCCTTTGCAAGAACAAATGTCTCAATAATGCTCCTTACTACAGTAAAGAAATTTCTATTTCAAATTAAAGAACCTTAAACATCACAGGCAGAGGCGGGCTCAGAATCTTTACGCGACGGGGGCACAATATTCTGCTTAACCAGTGTCCCCTAAAGGCTTTTAATGTTCAGGGTGTCAAGCGCTTTTAATTAACCATTTTCAAGGTATATACATATACATATACATATACATATACATATACAAGATTTTTGCCGAAGCTTACGAGGTCCGGTGATCCCTCACAATAACATATAGGTTCGCCTTTGATTACTGGATTCTAACTGTTAAAAACTTGAGTCTCAGAAAAAGAGATAATCGTCAGATTTGCGAACCGCAGTAGTTTTACGTACTCGGTAAAAGAGATAACTGTCAAGCTTTACATTGTCTATTTATTTGTCCATTGATTGGCCGAGTTACGAAAAATTCCTGCAGCTCCCGCTCTGTTAGTTGCTTGATTGAAGGCGTTATCAATGTAAAGCTTGACAAAGTTACTAGGTGGTGGGTACCATTTAATGTAAAGAGTGCATGTGTTGGCTTTAGATGAACATGGCGAAAGAAAGAAAAATTCGATAAGATGATACATGTTCGCAATTACAGACAACTCCTTTTGGGGATTATGAAAAAGATTATGATTTCGTATAATCCAAATATGCCAAAGGATGAAAGGAACTATTAACATGGCGGGGACCTCAATTCCTTAGTAGAAAAAGGGTCCTTGATTACGCACACAGTGCAAGCGAAGCCATTCGTTGAAGTTGGGAGCAGTAGTGTTTATATGGAAGAAAGTCCATATTGCCCGGACAATGACACAAGTCTAAAAATAATTATGCTATGGTTTCAGGGGTATGAGCATACGATTAGCAATTAGGATCACGGAGAACATGTAAATTGTGAAGGTAAGATGTTGTAGGAACGAGATTTTGAAGAATTAGCCCAAGGAATAATTTATGATTATTGGGAATAGAGTTTTCAAATCCTTGAGATTGGAGAAGTAACCATGGCGGATAGGTGGTATTCTTGTAGGTACAGATCATACCATGTGTGTTGTAAGTGTCGCTTTGATTTGGCAACCAGCAGAGCATATCACGGAGAGATGAGCGAGGATTGAAGTTGGCACTTTGGATAAGGGTAGATATAGTGGGAGGGAGGTCGAATGATAGTTTTTGCAAATGCCATTGGTCATTTTGGAAAAAATCAGAAAGCGTAAAGGTAGATTCGAGATGCGTTAGGCAACCCTGAATTAAACTCCTAAGTGTGAAATTAGTAAGAAGCCAAATGTCATGCCAAACGTTAATATCAGAACCAGTTCCAAAATGCCATTTAAGGCCCTTAGCGTTGAATGTGTAATCCTTAATAAGACTTTTCCAAATGAAGGAGACATTGCGCGCAGGTGGAATAACAAGTGTAGAATTTCGAGGCGGTATTTAGACGATAAAGTTTTAACCCAAGGGGCATGAAGGTTGTAGCGAAAACGCCACACCAAACCTGAAACTAGCACCAAATTTATGCCTTTAGTTTTTTGAATTCCTAGACCTCCGTTGTGACGTGGGAATATCACTTTGTCCCAATTAACTAAATGAATTTTCCTTTTGTCCGGAGTAGATCCCCAAATAAAATTTCTATGATTTTTTATCAATATTATTAATAATTTTGGGGGGCAAAATATTACTTTGCATGGCATATGTAGGAATAATCGAAAGGACGAATTTGATTAAAGTTGTCACGCGACAAGATTGAGAAAATTTGTTTTCCATCCTTGGAATCTATTATTCGTTCGGTCTAGTATGTATTGGTAGGAGGCTTTGAGGCTGCAAGTTAGTGATTGGAAGACCTAAATATTGACCTACTGTTGTGTAGGGGCGCATATTGAGAATGCTGGAGACATATATGACCATGACGACTTTTTTTGTTCTTAAGACTAATGAGAGAATAATTGACAAATGACCATTCTAAGCGATCAAAGGCTTTTTCTAAGTCTTTTTGACTAGCATATGACCATGACGACCTTTCTTGTTCTTAAAAGAGTGTGTAGCTTCATGTACAATAATTGCATTATCCGCATCTCGTCAATCGGGAATAAAGCATAAGGATTGATTATAGTATTAAGATAAGGACGAAAGCGATTAACAATAATTTTGGTAATAATTTTATAAATATTGTTGCCAAGACCAATAGGACTATATTGGGTGAGTCTTTCATGGCTCTTAACCTTAGGAATGAGAGTAATATAGGTTTGATTGATGTCTAGAGTGATAGTGCTAGTGGAAAAGGCGTCAAAGCATATTTTGTTAATCACGCATCGAGTATCAACCCAATATTTTTGAAAAAATAGAGGGCGAAGACCGTCAAGTCATGGTGCTTTAAGGGGCTAGAAAGAGTTTATTGCTTTTGATATTTCTACAAAAGTGAGAGGACGGAACATGTGTAATGAGTCTGCACGAGTAAGTGCATTTGGCACCTAGACGACCTCTTGCTTAAGGCTGAGTAAAAGATCACTGGTATATGTATTAATAAAGTGATTCATAATAAGATTGAGGATAGTAGGAGGATCAAATGTCCAATTTCCAACCGAGTCATGAAGACCAAGAATCCTATTCTTTCGGCGTCGGTGAACAATAGAGAGCAGAGGAATTTAGTATTTGCATCCCCTTCATGAAGATTTTGTATTCTTGATTTTAGTTTCCAAAATTCCTCTTCATTTTGTAAGAGGATGCTAAACTCTTGAATGAGAGAATATTCCAGATGAATGTGAAAATCAGATTTATCTTGTGGAGGCCGTTGATTCTGTTAGTAAGGAATTTTTTTTTCCAGAAAGATATAATTACCAAAGCAAGTGTGGTTCCAACTTTTGACGACACTAGTAAATTGAGTTGGTGTAAATAAGTAGTCATCCTTGGCGAACCAGATATGATTGACAAGTGGAGCGAATCAGGGTGATTGATCCACATGGTTTCAAATCGAAAAGTTGATAATGATCGTGTGGTTGCTTTAACTAAATTTAGTAAAATAGGGAAATGATCCGAATGTGTGCGAGGTAGGTGGAGGACAAAAGAGTCTTGAAAAAATTGTAGCCATTCAGAGTTCGCCAAAATAATTTAGTCTTTCCAGAATCATGTTATTAGTGAGTTTCTATCATTCGTCCACGTAAACGTGAGCCAATAAAGCCCAAATCATGCATGCCAATAGAATGAATACCATTTAAAAAAGAAGATATTCTACTAATGTTGACAGGATTACCTCCAAACTTCTCGGAAGAAGTTAGTTACATCAATCAAACGATCCACTCTAATTATTGGACATTAACTTATTTGGATGGTTGTTACCTATTGTATTGTATTGTATTGTATTATTACTTTAAGTATAATGTTTGTTTTGATTGCTACTTAAATTATATTGTATCATATCGCTAAATCCGTCGTTAGGTAATGATGAAAAGTGTCACTTTATGGAACGATGGATTTGATGTGGTGACGTCGTTACCTTGCTTTCTTCTCTCATCTTGCCTTCCTTATTATTAAATAATTATATTTTATTCTTAACCCTACCCTTTTATATAATAATTCTACTATGTATCCTACTTTTTTAGTGATGCTGCAAATTTATTCTTCATGTTGTTGGTCTGTGATATCATGAAACAGCGCAAACGATACAATCTATTCAAATATTGTATTCATCAAACAATATAGTATAAACTGTACAATAAAATACGAATATCATAAAACGACATAAACGATACGATTTATTCAAATATTGTATTGATCAAATAATATAATATAATACGACACGTAACAATCTAAACAAGTTGTAAAGTACTGAGGACAAGGGGAATTATAAGATCATCACACATATAGTTTGAATTTGTAATCTATCATAATTTTTTAACTCCCTTTGTTGTTGTATTATAACTTTTGCTGTGCGAAAGAGATTCAATGATTTATATATTAAGAATAATTATTTTTGCTCTATTCATATAGTAGTACTCCAACAATTTTTCGATCAAGAGACAATTCAATTAAAACCCATTGCACTCCTTTTTTTTGTTCTCTCACTCAATATTCGGTATCTTTATTGGGATCTGACTAAATTCGGATTCGCATCAGGAAGTTCCACGTTGGAGGGTATCGCTTCCTAATAATGCTACTTCATACCCAAGGCTCGAACCTTAGACCTCTGGTTAAGGATGAAACACTACTTACCAATCCACCATAATCCTTGTTGACAGTGGCGGAGCCAGGATTTTCATTAAGGCGGGGAGTCAAAATATAAAGAAAAAAATTCACCAAGAAGCCAAGGGGTGTCATTATATAGAATATATACATGTTTTTAAAAAACTTACCGAACTAAATAGTGTAATTTTCCGACGAAAGAGTGTCGGTTGAAACTCCTTGCATGGATGTGGCTCCGACACTGCTTGTTGGTCCCATTGCACCCGTACCTCCACCCTTATAAAGTAAATAAAAAAAGGTTGTTTTAAATTCCATAGCAATTAAATAATACTTCTGTTAAATTCAGGGTATATGTAACAAATAGTGCGGATGGAGTAGATCGTCCGTTCCTACAATCAAATAAATTATTATTTTTGTCTCAATTTATGTGGCGGAGCTCGGATTTGGAGAGTCAAATTTCTTAATTTTAATCATGAATTAAGAAATAGAGTTTTTAATTTTTTTGAAATACAATTTATATATTTGAAAACTACGTAAAAAGTACTATAAAATACATTAACAATTGAAATATCCAAAAAACATATAAAAAGTTGTTGTTAAAAAAAAAGATTCATTTAACTCTCGAAATCTGAAATTCACCGTATAAATTGAGACGTAGGGAGTAATAAATTGTAAAGTGAAAATTGTTTACTTTGAGTTTGAGCCAAATGTATGGGAATTGGGAGTTCAAACTGATTAGTTTGTCTCTTCAACTTTTCAAAGAGCATTATAAATTAGTCTCTCCATGACGTTTTATTTGAGATCGGTTGGATACCTTATTTAGAGTATTGGTTTAACATGTGTATGGTATGAAGTTATACAATATATTATATTAAAATAAAATTTAGTAAACTATTAGTTTATTAGAGAAACAAATTGTCTAGAAACTATTTGACTACGCATGTAGTTTAAGAAAAAGGAAGAGTTTTAAATTTGTGGTATAAAATGAGACACATATATTTTGTGTGATTATATATCATTACGGAAAAATAATTACATCCAAATATAGAAAGGAGCCATTTTTTTTTACACGAACTAAAACGTGCACATAAATTAAAACGAAGGAGAACATGTGAAAATTGTATAGATAAATTTATTTAGGAGACATTCCAAAACAAAAGAATAAATCAATTTCTTTTTTTTTGGTAACTGACTATTTTATATTACCAATGGAAAAAATGTACAACTCATTCAAAAAACATGCAGTTTGGACAGCGGTCCCAAACTTGCACTACACAGTATCAAGAACTACTTTGACCTCGAGTGGTCGTTGGGTATGAGTTATAAGAAGATATAGTACTGATACAAATATTTAATATCATTTTAATACTTTGTTTGGTTAGCAAATTTGGTATAAATTATCACGGGATCAAAATTAGTACCAGGATAACTTATACCTTGTAGAGGGTGGGTAATTTATGCCGTAATATATACCTTCTTCTTATAAATTATGCAATTGTCATTTTTAATACAGCATACCAAACAATTGATAAAAAAACAATACCAAGATAACTAATCCCAGCATAACTTATCCCGGCATAAGTCGTATTTGTATTGGTCGAAATTTGGATCAGATTAAATAATGTCAACGACCGAGGTAGAAGCTCGAGTCAGCCAACAGTTAGGGGTAAAGGCCCTAATTCAGACGAGGTCGAGCAGGAGTCTACGGTGACGGTAGCCTAGTTCTATTTTTAAAAAGGGGAATATTATGTCTTGTACTTTTTAGGGTTCCTTAAAGGATGTGCCCTACATATAGAACATGATGGGGATGAAAAAGGTATCAAATACTCTCGGAGAGAACATTCTGTATTTATTGACTATTGAAAGAATATACATGTAACGACCCGATCGGTCATTCCGAGAGTTAGCCCAGTTTTCCCCATTTTTGCTTCATTTTGTGTTGTTTAGCTCATTTGTGTTGTGTTAGGTTGATTGGACCGGGTTCGGAGTGGTTGTGGAGAGAAATGAGACACTTAGTCTCTTAACTTGGTTAAATAGTTGAAAAGTCAACCGGAAGTTGACTTATGGGTGAATGATCTCGGAATGTAGATTTTATGATTCGGATAGCTTCGTTAGGTGATTTAGGACTTAGTAGTATGTTCGTAATGTCATTCGGAGGTCCGTGGTAAAATTAGGCTTGAATTGGCGAAAATGAATTTTTGGCGATTTTCGGTCGGCAATGGAAAATTAGCTATCGGGGTCGGAATGGAATTCCGGAAGTTGGAACAGGTTCGTAGTGTCATTTGGGATATGTGTGCAAATTTTCAGGTCATTCGGACATGGTTGGGTAGTTTCGGCATCGTTGGCGAATTTCGGAAGTTTAGAAATCCTTAGGCTTGAATCATGGATTAATTTGGTGTTTTGATGTTATTTGGAGTGTTCCAAGGGTTCGACTAAGTTTGAATATTGATATATGACTTGTTAGTATTTTTAATTGATGTCTCGAAGGCCTCGGTATGATTTTTGGATGGCTAACGAAAGTTGAAAGTTGGGAAAATACAACAAATTGGTTGCGGGTGCAGGCCTTCTGGTGTGGCCGCACCTGTGGACGGGGAGCCGCAGGTGCGGACGACCATGCGCAGATGCAGAATTAGGCAGCCTGGCTTGGAAGCGCAGGTGCGAAGGTTGGCTCGCATCTGCGGGTCCGCAGGTGTGTGAAGGGGGTCGCGGATGATGAAGTTTGGCTTTTGAGTAAAAACCGCACCTGCGAGGGATTTTTCGCAAGTGCGGCGCCGCAGGTGCGGTCCTTGGGGTCGCAGGTACGGGTGTGCTGGGCAGAACCTATATAAGGTTGCCTTCGCGAAATTTCACTCATTTCTTCACCATTTTTGACGGATTTTGGAGCTTTGAGCTGTGATTTCAAGGAGGAATTAAGTGCTTTTAGTGAGGTAAGCTACTTGGACCTTATATTTCGTGTTTATGGCAATTTTTTCATTGTTTAATCATGATTTTATTGGAAACATTTGGAGATTAGGGCTTGAAATTTGAGAGTTTAAATTGGGGATTTTAGGGGCCATTTGAGGCCCGATTTTGATGATTTTGGTATGTATACACTCGTGAGGGGATAAAGATTCTAGTGTTGTATTTTTTATCGGATTCCAAGACGCGGGCCCGGGGGTCGGGTTTGGCCAATTTCAGAATTTTTGAGTAAATTTGATAATTTTCGCGTGGCTTTTGTTCGTTTAGCATATATTGATGATTCGGTACTGATTTTTGGTAGATTCGGAGCGAATGGAGGCCGAGTCAAGAGGCAAGGGCATCGCGAGTTAGGATTTTGGACGGTTTGAGGTAAGTAACGATTGTAAATCTAGACTTGAGGGTATGAAAGCCCGGTATTTTGTATTGTTTTGACATATGAGGTGACGCACATGTTGGGTGACAGGCGTGTGGGCATGCACCGGTAGGGATTGTGACTTGGTCCGTCCCGTAGCGACTATTAAGCCGCGTATTTGACATGAAATCATATGATAACCTATATTTTAGAGATTGGTATTATATTTTGGGTTGTATGCCATGTTTGGGGGCTTGCGCCTACCTGTTTGGGCCCTCAGGGGTATTTTTACTACTGTCGTCACACTATTTTTGATAGAAAATATATTCTCAGTCATGATTTATACATGTTCACTGTTTATTCCTGTTCATCATTCTATTTTTAAATAATGAAAGATATTTTGGGTTGAGTCCCCTTGATTTGTACTGAGATGCCCGGGTGGCTTGTGAGGATGATGACTGAGTGAGGTCGAGGGCCAGATTGTGAGGATAGTGATGGATCGGGCTGCACACTGTAGCGAGATATGTTGGATCAGGTTGTACGCAGTAACAAGATATGTTGGATCGAGCTGCACGCCACAACGAGATATTGGATCGCTCTACACGCCGCAACGATATAGCGCTTGGGTTGTAGGAGCCCCTCCGGAGTCTGTACACCCCCAGTGAGCACAGTCGACTATTTATGGATCGGGCTGCACGTCGCAGCGGTTATTATATGGTACCCGTTGAGCGAGAATGTTGTGTGAGCATTGACTGATGAGAGCTGAGTCATGAGTGACTGAGATAGGCTTAATTTATGGATGATATTGTGCTCGAGGGGCTTATTTTTATGAAACTATTGTTTTCACTCTTCTTTACACTGAGCCTCTGATGATATTGTTGAACAAATATTTTATACGAGATTTTTAAATGGAAAATGGGAGTTTTTATGAAATATTCGGAATTTAGATTCCCCACGTGATTTATTATTCCCGATGTTGCTTATGATATGGATTTACATGATCTTTTTAAAATGTTCATCAATGCACTCAAGTCTTTAGTTATAATTGTTACTTACTGAGTTGGTGTACTCACGTTACTCCCTGCACCTTGTGTGCAGATTCAGGTGCCAGGACCGAGTGAGATTTGATTCATCCTCGTTGGAGCATTTGTCGGAGACTGTGAGGTAGCTGCACGACATCCGCAGCCCCACCTTTCTCCTCTTATTTTGTCTTTATTTACATTTCCTAGGCTTGTTGTATTAAGGAAATTGTGTCAGATTCTGTGTTCCTTTTAGTTGCTCATGACTGTTGACTCCGGGTTTTGGGATATTGTTAAGATGTTTTTTTTCCTTCAATTATCCGTACTTGTGAAATGTTAAAAGTGGAAAGTTTTATGATAATCGAACGGTATTGAATTAAAGAAAAGTCCCTTATGTTATGAATATTAAATTGGCTAGCCTAGTATCACGATAGGCGCCATCACTACCAGTTTAGATATGGTGTTGTGACAATACACTTCTTGTCATTTCTATTGATTCACAAGTAAAAATACACCTTTCCATATATAAGATCCAAGAACATAGCATTTCACTCACGTTGCTTGTCATTTACTTTGCTGACAACGAGATAGTTGATATTCACAACTTGGTATTTGGACATGTTATCATTTGGTATTACATGTATTGCCATTGCATGCATTTATTCCACACACTCAATCATATATTGATTACCAATGATCATCAGCATCCTTGTTCAGTATTCAATATTACGACGCCTTCACTCTGCTCATTAATCACTAGTTGCACAGATCTAACAGTCATTAGGATTAACTAGGATTAACCTTCCATTTTTAGTTTATCAAATCTCATATAAGTGTATTATCATATTTTTGGTAAAACAATTTGGCACCGTCTGTGGGGATTTTCTAGTTAAAATATGTAGTTTCTGTTAGCTCTAAAAAAACAATACATACACGCACACAACTATCTCTTTCCATCAGCACAAACTAACAATGGCAGGAAGAGGAGAAGAAAGGTTGAAAGCTATAGCAGACGCTACTGCTAACCTCATTAACACCATTAATGAGGATAACGAAGGAGGAGAGCTTAACACCACACCCAGCGTCACGACAGGACAAGGCGGTTCACCCACTCCTCGTGAAAGCGTAATTGTTGTTCGAGAAAGAGGCGCTTCCACGTCCGCAGTTGAGAAGCTCCACCGGCGGAGAAAAGGTTACTAGAAGCATGGTTGACAAGTACACTGAATGAGTTCCTCGACAAGCCTACTCAAGGAGTGGCTCAGAACGCCAAATCGGCAGAAACGACCACCAACGATCAACCAGCTCCCCACCCAACAGGTAACACTAACACTACATTTGATACAGGTAACGACGTACTCCCAGCCATACTGAGGAAGATGGAGGAAATGGAAAATGAAAATAAGGCACTACGAGATCAGATGAGGGAGCACTAGGAGATGGTCGACAAAATACTCGGTGCCCCAAAACTCCTACCCAAACGGGACGTTGGTTGGTTCATAGAGCAACCATACAGTGAAGAGGCATCACCACATCCCATCCCCAAAACCTTCAAGATGCCGCCGTATTTGAAAATATATGACGGCACAACAGACCTTGAAGATCACATAGTCCATTACGTCACGACAGTAAAAGGCAACGACCTCTCAAATGAGCAAGTATCGTCTGTTCTACTAAAGAAATTCGGCAAAACCCTAACTGGGGGAGCCCTGACATGGTACTCGCAGCTGCCAGCACTATCCATAACAACGTTCGAAGAAATGGCCGACAAGTTTGTAACTGCCCACGCCGGAGCCAAGAAGGTCGAGGCCAGGGTGAGCGACATATTCGTCGTTAGTCAGTCGCCTGGCGAGGGACTCAGGGACTTCCTTTCCCGATTCAACAGGGTTAGGATAAGTTTACCAAAAGTATCTGAGGGCATGGCCGTAGCGGACTTCCAAAACGGGCTTAATAGAACTGGGTCGAGGGCGACAAGAAAATTATTGAGCAGGCTCATAAAGTACCCTCCCACTACCTGGGAAGAAATCCACAATGCCTACTGTGTCGAGGTCCGAGCAAATGAGGACGACCTCAATGGCCCAACTCAACGACTAACGTCAGTCCATACAGAGTCGAGACGAGATGGCCGCAATGACGCCTGAAGGGATCACCCGGACCCACGTCCCAACCGTGACAGACACCAACCATGTGTCAGAAAAGCAATTCCACCATCTCCTCGCCATATGGAAAGGCCGTCGAGGCCAAACACAGGGACTCAACGGAACGACAAAGGTATGCTCCCACTTTTATCTACTCACAATTTTTGTGTCTCCCCTTCAGAGATAGTGTACGCATTGGAAAAGCTCGGCCCAAAGGTGAAGTGGTCGTAGAAGATGAAGTCTGACCCAAGCACCAGAAGGTCGAATGCCCTATGCGGGTTCCACCAGGAACGAGGCCACAAGACAGAGGACTGCATAGCCTTACGACAAGAAGTGGTGAACATGCTCAACTAAGGACACCTGAAAGAAATGATGAGTGACCGCGGAAGAGCCAATTTCGGCAGAAGACAAGAACAACACCAAGGGCCTCCAAAGCCACCCTCCCTCCACCCACACCATCCAAATGATCATCGGCGGAGGCGACAAGGCCATAACTAATCATGTGAAATTCACCACCAAACACAAGCTAAAGCGATCAATCACACATGAACGGTATGACGACCTTGAAGACAGTATCGTCTTCGATAAGTTGGATACCCACGGTTTGACTTTACCTCACCTTGATGCTTTTGTTATTACATTACGAATATTAGACACTAACGTAAGAAGAAGAATGGTCGACGATGGAAGCGGCGCGTGTATTATCCACCCCCGAGTTCTTGCCCAAATGAGACTCGAGGGTAAGATAGTACCCCGATGCATAACACTGACAAGGTTTAACAATGCAGTTGAACAAATTTCAGGAGAAATAACGCTACCCTTCCTGGCCGAAAACGTCACGTTGGAGACAATGTTCCACGTCATGAACCAGGATACAACTTATAACGCAATCATAGGGCGACCTTGGATACATGGCATGTGGGACATTCCGTCTATCATTTATCAAGTAATAAAGTTCCCGACCCCTTGGGGAATATTTAACATCAGAGGCAAACATCGCACATCACAAGAGTGTTACCGCATCGCCCAAGATTATACATATACTCAATTGTTGAGAGGAACAAACTCGGAAGCATAGCAATTACCAAAGTCGGGAGCAAAACCCAGCGATCAGGACGACGTCATCAAAGACCCCGACATCGTCCAGCTAGACAAAAACGACTCCAATAAAAAGGCTTATATCGGCCAAAAACTCTTCGAACCAGGTAAATTTCATGAATTTTTAACTAACAATGCAGACCTATTCGCTTTCTCCCATGCAGATATGCCAGGTATCTCAAAGGACATTGCCACACACAAATTAAATGTGGACCCGCCAGTACGGCAAATGAGAAGGAAATTCAACACCGCAATCAACGAAGCAGTCCGCGAGGAAGTAGAGAAACTACTAGCCAATGGCTCCATCAGAGAATCCAAGTACCTCAGTGGGTCGCCAACGTAGTCATGGTGAAGAAGAAAAATGGGAAGTGGAGCATGTGCGTCGACTTCACTGACCTGAACAAAGCATGCCCAAAGGGCTTCTTCTCGCTACCACACATCAACCAGCTCATCGATGCAACTGTCGCGCCCCCTTTTTCCAACTTCTTTCGGGGTCGGTCAAGGGTTTTTGACATTGTTGGCACAACTCATTCCTTTTGGGAAAGAGGTTTGCATGTTTCGAAGAGTCGCCACCTAACAATTTTAAGGTGCGTTAGGGCACCTATTTGGGGATTCATTTACAACTAAGTTTGACAACCGGAGACAGGGTAAGGGATTGAAATTATCCTAAGGGGAAGGTGTTAGGAACCCCTCAGGATCCACAAGTGTGGTTCCCGGACAAATAGCATTTGTGAATTTGTACAACTAGCAGGTAAACAATTAATGTCCAAATAGTAGGGGATTTTGAATTGTTCATAGCCCAAGCACACATATGTTTGAAAATAGCTAATAGCTAATTAAATCTTGAAAAGGATTAGAGTCTAAGCATGTATATAGAGTATGAGCATCCTAGGTTTGTTTGTAATATGGATCACATCAATGCAATACCCGGTATGACACTCCTCGAAGAGGGTCTACATGTGGTATTAGCGCACCAGTCATCATATCCATATCTACCCTTTCCCACCCCGTGAAGGTAATTAGAGCAATTGTTTGGTCACGACCTCTATTGCATGTTGTTACCCGTCCCTTCCTATTAGTCCCGGAGAAATTTAGGACTTCTATCCTATGAGGGAGGTTCTAGGCAGGCTCTCAGGTTTTAAAGGTAAAATACTAAGGCGACATATAGAAAAAACAGACAGGACTGCAGATAAGGAAATAACATATAAACAGGAAAGGGCTCAAATACCTCCACAGATAATACAAAGAATCAGCATGACTCAAACACAGTTAAGGTATTGGTTTTAATTCATATCCTAAGCATGGTATCTAAGTGATAACAACATATTTATTGCATAACTCAGAGAGGAAGTCTTAATCCGTTTTTGCCTATTGATTTTAAGCATGCTGATAGTTAGACAGTGCACATGTAAGAAGCGCATTCTAGTTTTTAACAGCCTTAATTACCTAAGGCTTTCCTAGGCGTGGCGTAATACTCAATTGTTACCAGAATTGTTTGAAAAGCAGGGTAGGAGTTATTTTACCTAGATCATGTTGTTCTAGGTTTGTAAGAGACACCAAATTGTTTGTCAGTCTGTTTAAAACATGGGAGGAGACTGTTTTATACCCTTTTCGTGCATTAGTAGTTTAATTAGGTAGGACTAAGAGAGTATGCAATGATTTTAGATGCAGATTCCTAAAGCAGGAATTATAAATGCTTAACATAATCACAGCATTATGCACAGTTTCAGAATAGGCAAAAATGACAGTTTATTTTAATGTTCTTTATCCTAGAACATGATTTCTAAGTGCGTAGCATGGTTGTGGCATGATGAGACATGATAGCAATTTATATTAACATATTTATCCTAGAATAGGATTTTCTAAGTGATGGATAGTAGTACCAAATTGGGATGCTGAAAACAATATATATGAAGCCTAGGGAGCATGGTATCTAATGCATGGCATGCTTTGTGTGTGTTGTTCCTAAACATGATTTCTATTACGCACAGAAGAAACGTAAACCTAGGAGCATGGTTTCTACCCTTGACTACACTACTGCATATATATTACCCTCCCATTTTCACTATCCAACCCCAGAGTTGTTTACAAATAGTTATTACAGACCGTTGAACATGAATTACCTAATTGAAAAAAGGAAAATAAGAAGCTATTCTATAGGGAGCCTGCAGATAGGCCCAAAACCTCCAGAACCTCATTGCCATATGATGTTTCACAACCTTTCTCATAATCCGGGTGTGTCAGAGTTCCCTGAGGACTTCAAGGGATTCCGGACAGTGCTCACACCCAGATTTCATAGCCATAGTAGAGTAAGTGCAGTGTGGAAGGGCCATCCTTAGTGTGTCAGAGTTCAGAGGGAGCTTAAGGGTCCCAATGCAGTGCTCACACAAAGGGGGCAGAACTTAAGGGTCTAAGAGTAGAGGAGAGTGCTTGAAAAAGTTTGGAAAAGCTTTGAGCAAGGAGGAATAGTTTTACACAAGAAAGACTGGTTTAAAGATGAGTTTTGCAAAAAGGACTTTATTCAATAAAACAGTTTGAAAAAGAGTAAGGCAACCAGAATAAACACATTCACATCTTAGGATCAGGACAACATACTAAGACAAGTTCCGAAACCACGAACAAGGTAATAAGGGATTGGGGACGAGTATAGAGCATATAGGGGTAAGTACATAGTAGGCAGAGATGCACATAGGTACTAAATCAGGGAAGTTCTAAAGGGATTCAAGGGGGTAAGCTACAGTAGGTATTTTAGAACCACAAAGAACAAAGCAATCATAAATTGCAACTTACTTAGCACATAGAGTTTAGGCCAGGAATCAGAGAAGACTAAGTATTGCAGAGTCATAGTGAGGTATGCCAAAAGGGGTATCATAAGCATGCTGAGTTCTAAGTGTCACGACCCGAAATCCCACCGTCGAGGCCGTGATGGCGTCTAATGTTGAACCCGTTAGACAAGCCAACGTTTACAGTATTTGTAGTCTATCCCTTTATTACTTAGCAGTTAATAGTGATATTCAAGAACACTTAGAAAGAACGTGCGAAAGAAATGAAATTCTAACATTTTGATCGAACAGTATTACATAAACGCCCATATTAGTTTCCCAAAATCTGGTGTCACAACTTTCACGGACTATCTAAGATTTACTACAAACATGAGTCTGAATAAACATGGAACTACTGTCTCGGAAATACATGTAAAGACAGGAAAAGAGAGATAAATGAGGTAACATTAAGGCCCACGAACGTCTACGGGACTACCTCGGTGTCACATGTGTGGACTGAAGGATACTCCATCTATCTCTGGGTCCGGCTCCGTAATCTGCACAATATAAAGAAGTGCAGGTGTAGCATCAGTACAACCGACCCCATGTACTGAGTAAGTGCCAAGCCTAACCTCGGCGAAGTAGTGACGAGGCTAGACACGACAACAATAAAATATCTGTACAGTTCAATAATATATAACAGGGAAGTGACAGGAAATAAACAATTAAGTACAACAGAACAGAGGCACATACTCGGGGAAAACAAGAGAATCAATGATGAATAATTGAACAAAACAACAAATTAGAAGGGTAAATGTCAACAGGAAGTAACAACACAAAGCAAATATGTACACGACATCACCCTTCGTGCTTTACTCTCATCCTCACCCAAACAAGTGCACGGGATCACCCTTCGTGCTTTTACTATCATCCTCACAATGCAATAAATAAATAAAAGGGCACGACATGATCCTTCGTGCTTTTAAATGTAAAATCATGGCACGGCATCACCCTTCGTGCTTTTACTCTCATCCTCACAATGAAATAAATAAAATGAATACACGGCATCACCCTTCGTGTTTTACACTCTTCCTCACTCAAACAACAATAAAACAGCAGCTTGGCAAGGAAATCAACAACAGGGAGCATAATTGATAACAACCTGGCAAGGGAACAACAACTGAAATAATACCGTCCCGGCAAGGGACCCAGCTATAACCAATCTCATTCAAGTATAAAACTCAATAAAAACAATCCTCAACCGAAAGAATTTATCATATGTCCTCTATCAAGTATTTTTCAACAATTGAACAACTTCCAAAATGAAATCTACTTCATAACACAATGAATATCGAAGAAAAACACATAATACATCAAAATCGACTCACGGGCATGCTTGACAAACAATATATAGGTATTCGTAACTCCACCTATACATTGAACATGGTATAAACAAGTAGAACATACGACCCAACACCTATCCCCTCAAGCTAAAGTTAGGCCAAACACTTACCTCGACTCCACGAATCCAAATCAAGCCTCTAGCACCGCTTTTCCTTTCGAACCGGACTCCGAAACAACCGTACCTAGACATAATTGACTCAATAACATCAATAATTGCTTAACAATTCAATTCCAAAGTTTAATTATAGAATTCCCAAAATTCTAAAAATCGACCCCGGGCCACTTGGTCTAAACACGAGGTTCGGACAAAAATTCGATCACCCATTCACTCACGAGCCCGAATATATAATTTGTATTGAAATCCGACCCCAAAACGAGGTCAAATTCCCAAATATTCAAAAAGCCCTAACTCTACCCAATTCCCTAATTGTTACCCTTTAACTCCATGATTTTAGGCCCAGAAACTAATAAATGTTGATGAAAATGGAAGGAAACAAGTTGAAGATTAGTTACCTAAGAGGTTATGGTGGAAGAATTTCTTCAAAAATCATCTATGGGGTTTGGAGAAGAATAGGGTTTGTGAATTTTGGTAAAATCCCGTAATGGTTCTGTTTTGGGCATTTAAAAATAATTGGGCAAAATAACTCTTCGCATTCGCGGGCCCCAGGCCGCGTTCACGGAGGTTTAAATACTCAGACATGTGCGTTCGCGCGCACCCCGACCTTTGCGTTCGCACAGTAGATACCATATAGCCCTCCGCGTTCGCATCCTATTTGGTGCGTTCGCACTGCCTTAAAAACTACCCTGACCCCACACATAACCCTGTGCGTTTGCATAGGGTAAATACCTGGACACCAGAAAATGACTTTTACACCAGATATTCTAAGGTTTTTGCACCCCGACACCTACCAGAAACTCACCCGAGCCCTCGGGGCTCAAAACCAAATATACACACAACTTCAAAAATTTCCTACGGACTTATTCAAGTAATCAAAACACCAAAATAACATCCTAAACATCGAATTAAACCTCAAAATCAATGAAATTTCTTTAAACTTCTAAATTTTCCATTTTTGATCTGAATCACGTCAAACTAAGTCTGTTTTTTACCAAATTTCACATATAAGTCATATCGAACCTGTACCGGGCTATATGGTTTTTCATCCATAATACGGGCCCGATATCACATGTTTTTCATCCAATTTCATTTTCAAAAATTATTTTTTTTTTCAAAAAACAATTTTCTTTAAAAAATCATTTCTCGGACTTGGGACCTCGAAATTCTATTTCGGGCATACGCCCAAGTCCCATATTTTCCTACGGACCCTCCGGGACCGTCAAATCACGGGTCCGGGTCCGTTTACCAAAAATGTTGACCAAAGTCAACTTTTATTCAAATAATTATTATAAAATTATTATTTTATCAATTGTTCCACATAACGACTTCCCGGCTACGCGCCCGGGATGTGCACGCACATCGAGGTTAGATAAAAAGAGGATTTCATGGCCTCGGAATACAGATTTAGCTAAGATTACGCGGGATGACCTTTTGGGTCATCACAATCTCCACCTTTAAAACAAACGTTCGTCCTCGAACGGACATAGAATGGTACCTGAATCGGGGAAAAGATGGGGATATAGGCTCCGCATATCGGACTCGGACTCCCAGGTAGATGCCTTAACAGGCTGACCAATCCACTGAACATGAACCGAAGGATAACTCTTCAATCTCAACTGACGAACCTGCCGAGCTAATATGGCTACCGGCTCCTCCTCATAGGTCAAATCCTTGTCTAACTGGACACCGCTGAAGTCAAGAACATGAGATGGGTCGGCAATATACCTCTGAAGCATAGATACATGAAACACCGGGTGCACGGCTGACAAACTAGGTGGCAAAGCAAGTCTGTAGGCCACCCCTCCTACCTTGTCCAGAATCTCAAATGGACCAATGTCCCTAGGGCTCAACTTGCCCTTCTTCCCGAACCTCATCACGCCCTTCATGGGCGACACTGGAAGAAATACCCGGTCTCCTATCATAAACGCCAAATCACGAACCCTGCGATCCGCATAACTCTTCTGCCTGGACTAAGCTGTACGAAGTCTATCATGAATAATCTTCACTTTATCCAAGGCATCCTGGACTAACTCTGAACCCAACAATCTAGCCTCTCCCGGCTCGAACCACCCAACTGGCGATCGACACCGCCTACCATACAACGCCTCATACAGAGCCATCTGAATGCTCGATTGATAGTTGTTGTTGTAGGCAAACTCAACTAAAGGCAAGAACTGGTCCCATGAACCTCCAAAGTCAATGACACATGCCCGCAACATATCCTCCAAAATCTGAATAGTACGCTCGGATTGTCCGTCCGTCTGAGGATGAAATGCTATGCTCAACTCAACTCAACTTGTGTGCCCAACTCACGCTGAAATACTCTCCAGAAATGGGAGGTAAACTGAGTACCTCGGTCAGATATAATGGACACGGGCACACCATGAAATCGAACAATCTCCCTCATGTATATTTTCGCCAACTTCTTTGCCGAATACGAAACTGATATCGGAATGAAATGTGCTAACTTGGTCAGCCTATCCACAATAACCTACACCGCATCAAACATCCTCTGAGTCCGTGGGAGCCCAACTATGAAATCCATGGTGATAAGCTCCCACTTCCACTCGGGAAGCTCAATATGCTGCATCAAACCATCAGGTCTCTAGTGCTCGTACTTAACATGCTAACAGTTCAAGCACCGAGCTACATATGCTACAATATCTTTCTTCATCCTCCGCCACCAATAATGCTGCCGCAAATCCTGGTACATCTTTGTGGTGCCCAGATGAATGGAATATCGAGAGCTATGGGCCTCCTGCAATATCAACTCACGAATACCATCAACATCAGGCACACAAATGCGGCCCTACATCCTCAAGACTCCATCATCGCCAACAGTAACCTGCTTGGCACCTCCGTGCCGGACCGTATCTCTAAGAACACATAAATGACGATCATCATACTTCATGTCCTAAATACGATCATACAATGAAGAACGGGCCACAATATGGGCCAAAACACTGCCAGTCTCAGAAACCTCCAATCTGATGAACCGATTGATCAAAGCCTGAACATCTAGAGAAAGTGATTGCTCTCCGACTGGTATATAAGCAAGACGACCCATACTGGCTGACTTCCGGTTCAAAGCATCGGCCCCTACACTGCCTTCCCCAGATGATATAAGATGGTAATGTCATAGTCCTTTAACAACTCCAACCATCTTCTTTGCCTCATGTTCAACTCTTTCTGCTTGAATAGATACTGCAAACTCTTATGATCCGTGAACTCCTCACATAGCACACCATAAAGTTAATGCCTCCAAATCTTCAATGCATGAACAATGGCTGCCAACTCTAAATCATGAACTGGATAGTTCTTCTCACGAACCTTCAACTGACGTGAAGCATAAGCTATAACCTTGTCATCCTGCGTCAACACTGCACTAAGTCCAACCCGTGAAGCATCACAATACACGGTATATGGCCCTGAACATGTGGGCAAAACTAACACCGGAGCCGTGGTCAAGGCTATCTTGAACTTCTGAAAGCTCGCCTCACACTCATCTAACCACTTGAATGGGGCACCCTTCTGGGTCAACCTGGTCATCGGGGCTGCGATAGATGAAAAACCCTCCACAAACCGGCGATAATAACCTGATAAGCCCAAGAAACTCCGAATCTCTGTAGCTGAGGTTGGTCTAGGCCAATCTCTGACGGCTGAAATCTTATTGGGATCCGCCTGAATACTCTCTATCGACACAACATGGCCTAGAAATGCCACCGAACTCAACCAGAACTCACACTTAGAAAATTAGGCATACAACTGACTATCCCTCAGAGTCTGGAGGACGACTCGAAGGTGCTGCTCATGCTCCTCTCGGCTACGAGAGTAAATCAAAATATCATCGATGAAAACAATCACAAATGAGTCCAAATAGGGCCTGAACACTCGGTTCATCAACTCCATAAAAGCAGTGGGGGCATTTGTCAACCCAAATGACATCACCAAGAACTCATAATGCCCATACCAAGTGCGAAAGGATGTCTTAGGGACATCAGACGCCCTAATCCTTAGCTGATGGTAACTAGATCTCAAGTCTATCTTGCAAAACATTGTAGCACCCTGAAGCTGGTCAAATAAATCATCAATCCTCGGCAAGGGATACTTATTCTTAATAGTAACCTTGTTCAACTATCGGTAGTCAATACACATCCTCATTGAGCCATCTTTCTTCATAACAAACAACATTGGGGCACCCCAAGGAGAAATACTAGTCCTAATTAAGCCTTTATCCAACAAATCCTGCAACTGATCCTTCAACTCCTTCAGCTCTGGCGTGGCCATACGATACGGCGGAGTAGAAATGGGCTGAGTGCCCGGATCCAACTCAATGCAAAAGTCAATACCCCTGTCGAGTGTCATACCCGACAGGTCAGCATGGAATACCTTTGGAAACTCACGAACCACGGGCACAGACTCCATAGAAGGAACCTCAACACTAGAATCACGAACATAGGCCAAATAGGCCAAACAACCTTTCTTGACCATGCGCCGAGCCTTCATATATGAAATAACTCTACCGGAAGAATGAATAGGCGTCCCTCTCAACTCCAAAAGAGGTACTCCTGGTAAAGCTAAGGTCATAGTCTTGGCATGACAATCCAGAATAGCATGATAGGGAGATAACCAATCCATCCCCAATATAACATCAAAGTCAACCATATCAAGAAGCAGGAGATCTACCTGAGTCTCCAGACCACCAATAACCACTAAGCATGAACGGTAGACTCGATCTACTACAATAGAATCACCCATCGGTGTAGATACATATACCGGAGTACTCAGGGAATCACGGGGCATAATCAGATAAAGAGCAAAATATGAAGACACATAGGAGAATGTAGACCCCGGATCAAATAAAATCGAAGCATCTCTGCTGCAAACTGAAACCATACCTGTAATAACTGCATCAGAGGCCTCAGCCTCAAGTCTAGCAGGAATAGCATAGCATCGGGGCGGGCCCCCTCCAACTTGAACATCTTTGGGTCGACCTACCGCGGGCTGACCTCTACCTCTGATAGCTGGTCCTCCACCTCTAACTGTCTTACCTCTACCTCTGGCACCTCGACCTCCACCCCTAGTTGGCTGAGGGGGTACCTGGTGCGGGAATCATAGCACGGGAACCCGGATGCTGAGAACTACTAGAAGCTCGGGGGAAATACCTAGCAATGTGCCCTGGAATACCACAAGAGTAACAAGACCTCTGCTGCTAAGACTGCTGGCCTTGGAACTGTCCCTGTCGACCAGAATAACCACCTTGAAAGCTTTGAAGCGGCGGTGCACTGATAGGAGATAGCGGTGCACTAATAGGAGCTGGTGGTGCACTGCGGGATACCTGAAGTGCCGACTGGTATGGTCTAGGAGGATGACCTCTGCCGAAATAATCTCTGCCTCCAGATGAGGCACCACTGAATCGACCGAAATGACAAGGTCTCTTGTCAGACCCCTGACAACTGCCTGTGGCAAAACCATCTCAATACACCTGGCCATATTGACTGCCTCTTGGAATGAAATATCAGTACCTGACTCTCTGGAGTCTAATAGGCTGAGTCAGCCCCTCAATAAACCTACTCACCCTCTCTCGATCTATGGGGAATATCATGATAGCATGTCGGGCAAAAGTGATAAACCTGGTCTCATACTGTGTAACAGTCATAGATCCCTGTTGGAGACGCTCAAACTGCCTCCGAAGATCCTCCCTCTGAGTAACTGGAAGAAACTTCCCCAAGAATAACTCGGAGAATTGAGCCCAAGTCAAAGGCGAAGACCCAGCTGGTCTGGTCAAGCAATAGTCCCTCCACCAAGTCTTGGCGGTACTAGAAAGACAAAATGTGGCAAAATCAACTCCATTGGACTCTACGATGCCCATGTTCCGAAGAACCTCACAGCAACTATCCAAGTAATCATGGGGATCCTCTGATGGTGCACCAGTAAAAGTAGTAGGGAATAACTTGGTGAACCGATCCAATCTCCACAAAGCATCGGCAGACATAGCTGCCCCCTCAACGGCATGTGCCACAATACCCTACTAAGCTGCTCCAGCTGTCTGAGGTGCTGGAGTCTGGAACTGAGTGGCTAATTGCTCTAGTGTGCGAGTAGCAGGAGTCTGAGTCCCTCCTCCAGCCTGAGAGACGGCTGGTGCAATAGGAAGTAGATCGGCCTGAGCCACGCTCTCCATGAGGCCCACTAAGCGGACCAGAGCGTTCTGAAAAACCGGGGTGGAAATGAACCCCTCTGGGACTTGATCTGGTCCAATTGGAACCGTCTGAGCAGGAACCTCACCGGCAAAGTCTACCTGTGGGTCCTCTACTGGGGTTGCTGCTCTAGGATGAGCCCTGCCCCTGCCTCGGCATCTAGCATGGCCTCGTCCTCGTCCTCGGCCCCTCGTAGGAGATACAACATGAGGATTGGGCTGCTGATCGGTAGATGAGGAAGCACGCATTCTTGCTATCTGCGAGAGAATAGAATAGAAACTCAATTAGCATTTACAATTCAAATCGTACGACAACGAAGAAGAAATGTGAAGTTATTCCTAACTTTGCAGCCTTTGGGGGATAAGTACAGACGTCTCTGTCTGATCCCTCAAACTCTACCAAGTTTGTCCGTGAATTGTGAGACCTAAGCAACCTAGTGCTCTGATACCAACTTGTCACGACCCGAAATCCCACCGTCGAGGTCGTGATGGCGTCTAACGTTGAACCCGCAAGACAAGCCAACGTTTACAGTATTTGTAGTCTATCCCTTTATTACTTAGCAGTTAATAGTGATATTCAAGAACACTTAGAAACAACGTGCGGAAGAAATGAAATTCTAACATTTTGATTGAATAGTATTACACAAACGCCCATATTAGTTTCCCAAAATCTGGTGTCACAACTTTCACGGACTGTCTAAGATTTACTACAAACATGAGTCTGAATAAACATGGAACTACTGTCTCGGAAATACATGTAAAGACAAGAAAAAAAAGATAAAGGAGGTAACGCCAAGGCCCACGAATGTCTGCGGGACTACCTCAGTGTCGCGTGTGTGGACTGAAGGATACTCCCTCTATCTCTGGGTCCGGCTCCGTAATCTGCACCAAATAAAGAAGTGCAGGTGTAGCATCAGTACAACTGACCCCATGTACTGAGTAAGTACCGAGCCTAATCTCGGCGAAGTAGTGACGAGGCTAGACACGACAACAATAAAATATATGTACAATTCAATAATATGTAATAGGGAAGTGACAGGAAATAAACAATTAAGTACAACAGAACAAAGGCACATACTCAGGGAAAACAAGAGAATCAATGATGAATAACTGAACAAAACAACAGTTTAGAAGGGTAAATGTCGACATGAAGTAACAACACAAAGCAAATATGTACACGGCATCACCCTTCGTGCTTTAGTCTCATTCTCACCCAAACAAGTGCACGACATCACTTTTCGTGCTTTTACTCTCATCCTCACAATGCAATAAATAAATAAAAGGGCACGACATAATCCTTCGTGCTTTTAAATGTAAAATCATGGCACGGCATAACCCTTCGTGCTTTTACTCTCATCCTCACAATGCAATAAATGAAATGAATACACGGCATCACCCTTCGTGCTTTACACTCTTCCTCACCTAAACAACAACAAAACAACAGCTTGGAAAGGAAATCAACAGCAGGGAACATAATTCATAACAACCCGGCAAGGGAACAACAACCGAAATAATATCGTCCCAGCAAGGGACCCAGCTATAACCAATCTCATTCAAGTATAAAACTCATAAAAACAATCCTCAACCGAAACAAATTATCATATGTCCTCTATCAAGTATTTTCAACAATTGAACAACTTCCAAAATAAATCTACTTCATAACACAATGAATATCGAAGAAAAACACATAATACATCAAAACCGACTCACGGGCATGCTTTACAAACAATATATAGGTACTCGTCACCTCACTTATACATTGAACATGGTATAAACAAGTAGCACATATGATCCAACACATATTCCCTCAAGCTAAAGTTAGTCCAAACACTTACCTCGACTCCACGAATCCAAATCAAGCCTCTAGCACCGGTTTTCCTTTCGAACCCGACTCCAAAACAACCGTACCTAGACATAATTGACTCAATAACATCAATAATTGCTTAAAATTCAATTCCAAAGCTTAATTATAGAATTCTCAACATTCTTCCCAAAATTCTAAAAATCGACCCCGGACCCGCTTGGTCGAAACACGAGTTTCAGACCAAAATCCGATCACCCATTCACCCATGAGCCCGTATATATAATGTGTTTTGAAATCTGACCCCACAACGAGGTCAAATTCCCAAATATTCAAAAAGCCCTAACTCTACCCAATTCCCTAATTGTTACCCTTTAATTCCATGATTTTAGGCCTAGAATCTAATAAATGTTGATGAAAATTGAAGGAAACAAGTTGAAGATTACTTACCTAAGAGGTTATGGTGGAAGAATTTCTTCAAAAATCATCTATGGGGTTTGGAGAAGAAGAGGGTTTGTGAATTTTGGTAAAATCATGTAATGGTTCTATTTTGGGCATTTAAAAATAACTGGGCAAAATAACTCTTCGCGTTCGTGGAGGTTTAAATACTTAGACCTGTGCGTTTGCGGTTGTGGGGCTGCGTTCTCATAGGGTAATTACCCTCAACCCCCCCCCCCAGGTCCCCTCTACCCCTGTGCGTTCGCACCCCGACCTTTGCGTTCGCACAGTAGATACCATATAGCCCTCCGCGTTCGCATCCTATCTGGTGCGTTCGCACTGCCTTAAAAACTACCCTGACCCCAACCCACACATAACCCTGTGCGTTCGCACTCCATTGAGTGCGTTCGCATAGGGTAAATACCTAGACACCAGAAAATGACTTTTACACAAGATTTTATAAGGTTTTTGCACCCCGACACCTACCCGAAACTCACCCGAGCCCTCGGGGCTCAAAACCAAATATACACACAACTTCAAAAACCTCCTACGAACTTATTCAAGTAATCAAAACACCAAAATAACATCCTAAACATCGAATTAAACCTCAAAATCAATGAAATTTCTTTAAACTTTCAAAACTTCTAAATTTTCCATTTTTGATCTGAATCACGTCAAACTAAGTCTGTTTTTTACCAAATTTCACATATAACACATATAAGTCATATCGAACCTGTACCGGGCTCCAGAACCATAATACGGTCCAGATATCACAGGTTTCTCATCCAATTTTATTTTCAAAAATCATTGTATTTTATTCAGAAAACAATTTTCTTTAAAAAATAATTTCTCGGACTTGGGGCCTCGGAATTCGATTCCGGGCATACGCCCAAGTCCCTATTTTCCTACGGACCCTCCGGGACCGTCAAATCACAGGTCCGGGTCCGTTTACCAAAAATGTTGACCAAAGTCAACTTTATTCAAATAATTATTATAAAATCATCATTTTATCAATTTTTCCACATAACGGCTTCCCAGCTACGCGCCCGGGATGCGCACGCACATCGAGGTGAGATAAACTAAGGCTTTCATGGCCTCGGAACACATATTTAGCTAAGACTACGCGGGATGACCTTTTGGGTCATCACACCAAGGGAAGGGATATATAACATGCTGATAACATAAACATGTCAATCACAGGTTCCACAACAAAACCATAAGTAAAAAAGCAGACTAGAAATAGAATGAATTTCAAGAGTAAAAGAAACATATTGTTTTTGGTGCTTAAACTGAAATTAGGACAAACCTGTGTAGAGGACAGTAAACAAAGAATAGAGGATAGGAGAACACAATAGTTAGCCTTCTAACTTAGAACAATATTGAGCAGCACATAAAGAGAGAGAAGAGAGTTTTTAGTTGTGAGATAGAGCTATTGAACCAGTGTGTGTTCGTGTCTTATGCTAATGAAAGACCAAAGCATTTATAGTTTGAAACAGGTAGTCAAATAAGGTAAACTAACATTTCAGCAGTAATTATAGAAGTACACACCAATTAGAATCAAATTAGTATAAAGACTTCCTTCAATTAAGGAATCACACTCGATCAGTAATGGCCAGTGATAGAATAAGGAAAGAAAATCGTATGAGGATGGTTGTAGCACATAAGGAAATAGTATAAGTGTAAATTAGGTATAGGGCATATAATTAAGGCCAAGTTCAGAAATTCTAATTAAGGAAAATACATATGAATTATTTTGACAGTAACATTAGTTATGAAAATAAGGCAAGAGATAAATTTGAATTCCGGAAATCAGTAAGGAAGTCCTTGAGTGAGGTCTTAATTACGGGAAGTCAATATTTAATCGAGAAAATTATCACACGTTTAAGGGAAGACCAAAAATCAGTAGAGAACATTGTGCAAAATTAGTGAAGTATCAATCATAGAAATTCAAGGATTCAAATATAATAAACAATGTTGCGTTTAGGGGAATTAGCATAAGCTTATGAGAATAGATATAATAACTCCTAATAGACGAAAATTAGAAACCCTAACAGGCAAATACAGGGTAAAATCACATAAATTAGGGATTCACATAGAGCATGGCCTAATTAACAGATGAAATTAAATTGATTATATTAAATGAAATAATTAATAAAAATGGCTAATAATTATATTAAATGAAATTAAGGCTAAATAGATGAAATTAAATTGATTAATTGGTATTAAAAATATAAAATGATTGATTATCGAATTAAAATAGCATAAAATGTATTTAGGCTATAATTGCAAAGTCATTGCGATTATAGCCAAATAATGCTAACTAGGCTAATTTGTGAAATAATTTGGCCTTAATAGGACCTAAAAAGATATATTAAACCAAGACATGCTTTGAAGTTATTTGTAATGCAATTTATGGTTAGTTATTGGAGATAAAAAAAATACTGGATAAATTGGAATAAATTAATAGAAATATGGGAAAATTATAGAAAAATACCAATCATTATAAAAACTGATTTTAAAGGCATATATGCAAGTTTAAAAATAATTTGAGAAAAAATTGGGTATCAACAGCAACGACAGGAAACGAGTTGCTAAGCTTCTTGGACGCATACTCAGGATACAATCAGATCTCATGGAAGAGGAGGATTAGGAAAAAATGACTTTCATAACTCACTAGGGGACTTACTGTTATCGAGTCATGTCGTTCGGACTGAAGAACGCAGGGGAAACATACCAAAGGTTGGTCACCAAGATGTTCAAAGAACAACTCGGCAAAATGATAGAAGTATACATAGACAATATGCTAGTCAAATCCAAAAGGAGAGAAGATCATATCAACCATCTGAAAGAGGCCTTTGATATACTGAGACGATACGACATGAAGCTGAATCCCGAAAAATGCTCCTTCAACGTAACCTCAGGCAAGTTCCTCGGCTTCTTGGTGTCACAAAGAGGAATTAAAGTCAACCTCGACCAGATCAAAGCTATCGAAGGAATACCCGAACTGTTGACCAGCAAGAAACAGGTACAAAAGCTCACTGACCGCATAACCGCACTGTCAAGATTCATCTCATGATCTTCGGACATATGCCACAAATTCTTCAACGTCCTCAAAAAGGACAACAAACTCCAATGGAACTCAGAATGTATCGAAGCCTTGAGAGAATTGAAGGCATATCTGTCCTTCCCTCCATTGCTCGCCAAAGCTGAAACTGGTGAACGCCTCCTAGTATACTTGGTAGTACCAAAAGTAGCGGTAAGTACAGTACTCGTCCGTGAAAATAAAGGTACGCAATCACCAATCTATTATATTATTAAGACTCTAGTCGATGCCGAAACAAGGTACTCGCACCTCGAGAAGCTGGCCCTGACACTGGTCACGGCTTCACGGAAGCTCAGACCTTACTTTCAATTCCACCCCATATTAGTCGTCACAACCTTTCCCCTTAGAAGTATCCTACATAAACCCGAGTTATCGGGAAGATTGGCCAAGTGGGCCATCAGACTAAGCGAGCACGATAACATGTATCAGCCACGAACAACAATAAAGTCGCAAAGTGCTAGCCGACTTCGTCGCCGACTTCAGCGCCAAGGTAATGCCGAAGTCGAACGGCAAGCCTCTCGTAACGAGTCTCTTCAACCTGACCTAGTCAAGATCAGGACTAGGACTCGTACTTGAGGTCTCGACGGGCGAGGTAATCCGCCAATCTATACGATGCCCAGATATGACTAACAACGAGGCCGAGTACGAGGCTGTTATTGCATGACTAAAACTAGCCCTCAAATATGAAGCCCGACGAGTTATCCTCCGGTGCAATTCATAACTCGTGGTCAACAAAGTAACAGGGACTTATCAGATCAAGGAGCCAAGGCTGCAAAAGTACCAAACAGAAATCCACATACTACTGCCAGAGTTTGACGAATGCCAACTCGACCAAATACTTCGAGCTCAAAACACCGAAGCAGAGTGCCTCGTCAAGTTAGCATCGGCAACAAAAAACATAAATGTAAGGGACACTGTCGTCACATTACTCCACTCGTCATTATACCAACTTGAGGTACACTCTGTGAACTTAACCTGGGATTGGCACAACCGTATTATAACTTACTTGCAGGAGGGAACACTCCCGACAGACAAAAAAGAAGCAAGAAAGCTCAGAATGTAGGCAGCCAGGTACAACATTATCGACAATGACCTGTACAAAAGGACGTTCGACGGCCCTTTGGCAAAATGCCTAGGACCAAACCAAACCAGGCGAGTACTCGAAGAAGTACACGAAGACCATTGCGGCGCCTACATCGGCAATCGAGAACTCATCAGATGCCTCATACGGGTCGGCTACTACTGGCCCACCATGAAAATAGAAGCCTCATACTTCGTCAAAAAATGCAAACAATGCTAGAAGTACTCCCCCATGATACACAAATAGGAGAACATCTCCATTCAGTCATGTCACCCTGGCCATTCATCAAATGGGGCGGCCAGGCGACGCAATGTGCGTTTCTGTTTAGTTTTGAATGACTATTTCTCTAAATGGGTGGAAGTAGGTGCCTTCGCCCAAATACGCGAACAAGAAGTCATCACATTCATATGGAGAAATATAATGTCTCTTCGGCATCCCAAAGGAGATCAGCTGTGATAACAGACCATAATTCACCAGGAAAAAGACCGCCGAGTTCTTCGAGAAATGGCACATCAAGCGCATACTCTCCACGCCATATCATCTCGACGGAAATGGCCAGGCCGAATCCTCCAACAAAACTATATTAAACATCATGAAAAAGAAACTCGAGGACGCCAAGGGACTGTGGCCGGAAATGCTACCAGAAGTGTTGTGGGCATATCGCACTACGCCAAAGACAAGCACAAGAGAAACTTCATACTCTTTAGTCTACTGCACAGACGCAGTCATACCAGTCGAGGTCCAAGAGCCAAGCCTGAGATACTCTAATGAAAGCGGACCAAACAACGGCGAGAGCAGAAAACAAGATCTCAACGACATAGAGGAACGGAGGGATATGGCATACATAAGGATTGTCGCCCAAAAACAAAGAGTAGAACAATACTACAACAAAAATGCAAAACTTCGACCACTCAAAGTCGGGGACTACATCCTTAAGGATAAAACATAGGAAAGCAAAGACACAAAGGAGGGAAAACTAGGAACGAACTGGGACAGACCGTACAAGATCACCGCAACAGTCAACAAAGGACCATTCCAGTTAGAAACAATGGGTGGGAAACTGTTGCCCAACAACTGGAACATCGCTCATCTCAAGTACTTCAACTTCTCAAACAGACGCCCTCTAAGTCGTACTCTTTTTTCCCTCACTCGGGTTTTATCCCTAGATGGGTTTTACCGAGGAGGATTTTAATGAGGTGATGAGGGGGGCGCCTCAAAGTTCAAGTTGTTTATTCATCACTCCACCTATCGTCTACTCCAGCCGGACCGATGAAGGGACTAGGTAGAGAGAGAAATTCTCAAATGTATACGATAATCAAAGTATGTAACATTCTCCTGTAACATTCTCCAATGAAGTGAATAAACAAAGCAACACGCAGCTTTTCTTTGCACAACTCCAAAATCGCTCCACTCCACTTACATTCGACCTCGCTCGAATCACTTACATTCGACCTCACTCGAATCACTTACATTCGACCTCGCTCGAATCACTTACATTCGACCTCACTCAATCATTTACATTCGACCTCGCTTAAATCATTTACGTTCGACCTCGCTCGAATATTTACATTTGACCTCGCTCGAATATTTACATTCAACTTCGAATCATTTACATTTGACCTCGCTCGAATCACTTACATTTGACCTCGCTCGAATAATTTACATTCGATCTCGCTCGAATCGTTTACATTCGACCTAGCTCGAATCATTTACATTCGACCTCGCTCTAATATTTACATTCGACCTCGCTCGAATATTTACATTCGACCTCGCTCGAATCATTTACATTTGACCTCACTCGAATATTTACATTCGACTTCGAATCATTTATATTCGACCTCGCTCGAATATTTACATTCAACCTCGAATATTTACATTCAACCTCGAATCATCTTCAGTCGACCTCAAATCATTTACATTCGACTTCGCTCGAATCCTTTATATTCGACCTCGCTCGAATCATTCGACTTCACGCAAAGTATCTACACTCGACGACCGGCCAAAGATTGGCCCCAAGCCAGCCAACGAGTGGCCCACAAAGAATAACATTGCAGCGAAATAAGGCAAGAAACAAGAAGGCAAAACATGAAACAAAAGGCAACCATTACATTACAAACCAATCAGGTTACAAAACTCGCTTCTTTTACAACGGGCCCGAGTACACCCTCACAAAAATAAAAACAAAAAGAGAGCACCAAAAATCTAAGTACAAGACACTAAGACGCATCATCCATTTCAGCGTATTCGTCATCATACCAGGGATCAGAAGCAAGCCCATCCACCGCATCATCATCACCATTGTTCCCACCAGGTGAGTCGGGAGCATAGCCACATGCTTCACTGGTTGCCCGCGCTTTGGCATGAACATTGGAGAGTTCCTCCTCGTAAACCTTTCTGGCGGCCCTCAACGACCTGAACACGTCCAGCTAAGCCTCGGCATGGACCCACATCTCATACAGCTCCCGCGGCACGCTCGCATCAACAGAAGCTTGAGGAACTGACGGACGGGCCAACTGCTCCTTCTCAGCCCTGAAAACCACTATCTGCTCGTTCAAACTTGCCAGCTCCGCTTCCAGACCTCCAACCTGCTCCTCCAGTCTCTCCACTGTGAGCGCCGAAGTCTCTGCTTCACTAGCCCGCTCAAATCTATAGACACGTTGGGTCCCCGCCAAGGTCGCCACCTCCGCTATGGAGGCCGTCCTAACCCACTCCGTCATTTCCAGTTCAGCCCTCAGAGTGGAAAACCTCGCCTCGAGGTCCGAGTTCTCAGCCATTACTCCCTTTCCCAGTTCGAGCTCGTCTTCTTTAGGCTTCAATGCCTCTTCCAGCTCGCTACACCGGCTAATGGCTTTCAATATCTCCTCGTCCTTCCCCCTAATCTCATCACGTAGTTCCTGGAACTGCCCATCCTCGCCAACGCTCCTGACCACCTTCCGGTACTTGTAGCAGTATTCACTGTACTTGGAATCCATCTTATTATACTGAATCACCCTCTCCTCCTCCCGTCGGTTACGCTTAATATCAAGAATGGGAGTCTCACAAAGAAGGGAATAAGTCAGCCAAGATAATGATAATAACAAAGCATAGTATAAGTACTCACACGCAAGGCCATCCATATGTCCTTCAGTGTCTGCAGAGTCTTGTTCTTGTCCTCGGCACACAAAGGGGCGAACGAAGGCGCCACATGCTCAGTATCAACCAGAAGGTTGAAGTCCACATGTATAACTATGTGATGGTTAGGACCCTCCATCCTAATCTCCACACGGGTTCTCCTTTTAGTGAAGGCTCTCGCCTAATCGAAATCGATGTCGGAACCCGAGTCGACATCCCTCACGCCAGGGTCACCACTCCATCTCGCCCCCCACGAAGAACGACCACCCATTATTTGTGCAAGTTCCATGTCGCTACAGGTCTCCTACGCCCTGGAAGGCCTCTCTCCCATGACGTACTTTGGCATAATGCCCGTCTCCTCAGCCTGGAAATTCTCCAACCTCGTCTCGAAGATTGAATCCCTCTCCGGCCCTTCCACGGCTATGATTTTTCCCGTCTCTACCCCTCGCCTCTTCCTCAGTGACGGTCCCTCTTCATGAGAAGGTTCGCCAGTAAGGAGGAGGACTTTCTGAGGCGGGACATTGCTTGGAGCAGCCACATCGGAGAGAATGAACCCCTCTGCCCCCTGAGTCCCAGTTCCGCCTCTCGTTGATTCAATCAAAGTGAACTCTCTCACAATCGAGACCGCCTTTTGACGGAAGGCGAGATCGGGCATCTTCGCTTTCTTAGAAGCCTGCCAACCTAATACAAACAAGAATGAGTCAGAAAACGCTAAGGGATTCGACCAAAACAAGATAATAAACATACTTAGGGGGGATCTTCGGACCATAACGTTTGTTAAAAGAAGACCAATCGTGAATCCCCACGACATGAGGCAGCACACGAGCCAACCAATCCTCCAGGTCCAGAAGGATGGAGGGATAACGCTTAACGGTTGCGAACAAGAAGGCGGTAAAGAAATAAAAAAGGACAGAAAATGACAAAGAACGAAATGACGGAAAGCACGAGAAAGTACTTACGGTGGTAGTTCCATTTTTTAAGAAACCCGGTCGGGTCCGCTACCAGTTGATCAGTTCTGACAATGAAATATTTGTGCCAGAATAACCGACTCGCCTTGTCGTCCATCCCGGCCACTAGTCCTTTCGTCCCACGATTCCTCAAGTGTATCATGGTGCCCTGGAAGAAAGTGGGAGAAAATAAGTGTAGCAGATGGCGAACTTCGACTCCACAGGCGGCCAGCTCCGCATACTTAGTCAGCATTAAGAAGATCTTATAGTAGTAAGGAGAGAGCTGAGTTGGACAAACGTTGTAAAAATGACAAAACTCCTCAGCCAACTTGGGAAGTGTCAAGGTATAGCCGATCGTAAACGGATAGACGTAGAAGGCACAAAGCCCAGGATGGTGAACCTGGACCGTGTCACCTCCCGCAGGAACGATTTCTATATGAGAGGGGATGAGATATTTGGTTCGCATCTCTGCCAGTTCAGCTTCCCCCATTTCGGAAAGTTCAGGTTCAGGGGTAGGCCCAGGCCCCTTGGGGAAGTCATTTCTAATTGCGGGGTTTTTAGGTACCACTTCATCAACGGTAGGAAAGCTTTCGTCTCCCTCAATCGAAACTCCTTCATCTGTAGAAAGGATAGCCACTAACAAGGGAGCGGCGTCGGAAATATCGTCATAACTGTAGGGGGAAGCCGATATGGTGACTATAGTAAATCGAACAATAAAAGGAAAAGAAACGAGGATCAAGAAAGGGGCTGAAGAAATCAAGATAAAGAGTTTGCAGAAGAAAAGAAGGAGAAGCACAAAAGGTATTCGAGGAGAGTGATATGGTGAAAGTTTCAAATGAAGAATCCCTCACCTATTTATAAGGTTAGTTGGCCTCAAAATCGAGGCCAAAAGCTACCTGCAAGCACGAGAATTGAAGCACCAACAGTGCAGGCATTGCATGGGGAAGATGCATAATGATGACGTGCGTGATGATGACATCACCTGACGTCACTTGTGCCAGTCGCAGCCCTAACAAACGTCAATTATCTGATTACGACCAAATTTCCTTCATAACGGACACAGAGTAATCCGCTCATCAAGGAAGAGGGGTCCACAACCTTGATAAGAAGCGAAACTAACTGTATTGGTCAAAATTTGGATCAGATTTAATAATGTCAACGGCCGAGGTCGAAGCTCGAGTCAGCCAACAGTTATGGGTAAATGCCCTAATTCAGACGAGGTCAAGCAGGAGTCTATAATGACGGTAGCCTAGTTCTAAATTAGAAAAGGGGAATATTCTGTTAGAATAGTAGGGGAATGAAAAAGGTATCAAATACTCTCGAAGAGAACATTCTGTATTATTGACTATTGAAAGAATATACACTCTTTGTCTCTTCTATTGATTCCCGAGTAAAAAAGACACCTTTCCATATACAAGATCCTAGATCACAACATTTCACTCACGTTGCTTGTCATTTACTTTGCTGACCATGAGATATTGATATTCACAACTTGGTATTTGGACGTGTTATCATTTGTTATTACATTTATTGTCATTGCATGCATTTATTCCACACACTCAATCATATATTCATTACCAATCAACATCAACATCCTTGTTTAGTATTCAATATTATGGTGCCTTCACTCCGCTCATTAATCACTACTTGCACAGATCTAACAGTCATTGGGCTTAACTATGATTAACCTTCCATTTTTTACTTATCAAATCTCATATAAGTGTATTATTATATTCTTGGTAAAACAATATTTAAACCAAACAACACATTGGTATGAGGTATAAGAAGGTAGAATGCTGGCATAAAAATTTAATACCACCTTAACACTTTGTTTGGTTAGTAAACATGGTATAAGTTATCTCGGGATTAAAATTAGTACTGGGATAACTTATACCTTGTAGAAGGTAGGGTAATTAGTGTCGGAATAACTTATATCTTCTTCTTAGAAATTATGCAATTGTCATTTTTAATACAACATACCAAATAATGAATAAAAAATAATACCAAAATAACTAATCTCAACATAACTTATCCCTGCATAAGCCGTATTCAAACCATACCACCCCTAAATCTCTTGGCTAACAGTTTTTACTTTTGCATGCTTGATTGCCCATGTCACCTCATTTTGCCTGTCATTAGAATTTTTGCTAATCCCTTGAGATATCTAAACTTGAACTTCGATTAGTACATGTTGATTTAGTAGAATCTGTTTGACAAATTTCGATTGGTCTCAATTTTCATAAGTTCATTGGAGACGACCTGGTGACCAGTACTTATTACTTTATCATAATTTTCGATTTCATTTTATGGCATATTACGGCCCTGCAATACGAATCTATAATTATATCCATTTTTTGTGTTATTAGTACATATTGATTTTGTATAATTTTTGTGACGGACTTTGATTGGTCTGAAATTTGTAGGCCCATATGAAACAGCCTAGTAATCAATATTGTAGGTCCATATGACGGACTTTCGAGCTTATTTTATGGCATTTCAAGGACATGCAATACGAATTTATGAATGTACACTTTTCGTGCATATTAGAATATGTTGATTTTGTAGAATCTATTAGACGGAACTGATTTGGCCTAAAATTTTATAGGTCCGTTGAAAATGGCTAGTGACCATTTCTCATTGCTTCACTATGACTTTAGAGTTCATTTTATGGCATTTCAGGGTCATACAACACAAATTATGATTATATACAATTTTTCGTGTATATTAGTACATGTTGATTTTGTATAATTTTTTGTGGACTCTAATTGACCTCAAATGGACCAAATCAACCCTCCAAACTTTCATTTTTTTTAGAAACCACTTTCGATCAAAATCTAGTCAAAAACAACTCAATAACGTCAAACAAAGCCATAGGAAACAACCCTAAATAATAAAACTTTGACCTTTAATCAAATATCCAAAAGTCAATAAAATTCAACCCGTGCTCGCACGGAACCTGATTTAATAGGTAGATCCCGATTATCCATAATGTCAAGATTCCATATATGATTAGATTTCAAAATCGAGTCAAAATCGACTCCCAAAATCCCAATTTTACTTTCTTAAATTGTAGACACAACCCCCAAATTTAACTTTAAAATTTCAAGTTTTAGGTGTAGAAATTCATGAGAAACCAAAATATAAAGTCAAGTCCAAGTGAAAATTGCTTACCTCCAATGTAGTAATGGATTTGCTATATGAAATCTCTACCTCTCGAAGTCTAGGGTATCAGAGGATGGATAAAATCCCGAATTTATATCACTAATGAGTGTGCCTAGTGATACACTTTGCGAACGCGGCCACTGCCTCGCGTTCGTGATGCACGAAAATATATTACCTCAAATAATTCTTTGCGAAAGCGCCCCCAACCAGCGAATACTAACCATCAACTCGAACACGCAAGCCAAGACTTGGCCAAGCCCTCAACTGGCTCAACTCAATGCGAACGCGGCCACCTATCGCGAACGCAGAGACCACTCTGCCTAACCCATCACGAACGCGATCCCACTGTTGCGAACGTGAAGAAAAAAATATTCTCAGCACTAAAATGCCCTATCCGATCGCGATACACCTCCGCGATCACGAAGAAGGGCCTAACATCAACAAAAACTTGCAACGCTCAAAATACTCTGTGTTGTTCGAAACTCACCTGAGTCATTCGGGACCCCGTCCAGACATATTAACAACTCCATAAACAATACCCATACTTATCCAAGCCTCCAAACACATACAATATGTGATGCTCATGACGGAGAACGGGTCGATGTGGGTGGGTCAAGCACGACTGGCAGGCTTCTAGGCTAGCAAACTTTCGAAAAAAGGGTGCATATGTCACCTTAGACAAACCCACATCGGAGTGGGAGACGGAAAGTGAAGGAATATATAAAGAATGAGTTAAGTTCATATGGTACGCAAGCTTTTGGGGCTCGAGGTGGCGCAACCCAAAAATACAAATATGAGGGTCCTAGGCCCAAAGCGGATGATATGTGCCATGGACTTGGGTCGTGACAAAAATGGTATCAGAGTCGAATCTTCCTTAATACAGTAGTGGGGAAAACCTCAGTGAGAACGCTGAGTCCTAAAGAGGGGTGAATATGATGCCCATGAAGAGGGCGGGTCAAGCAGGACTGGCGGTCTTCTAGGCTGGCAAGCTTCTGGAGAAGCACATGTCACCTTAGGCAAATCCCGCGTCATAATGGGAGAGAGAAATGAAGAGCTATATATGGCATGAATTAAGTTCACATGGTACGCGTGCTTTCGGGGCTCGAGGTGGTGTAGCCCAAAAAGACAAATCTGTGCGGGCCTTGGTCCAAAGCTGACAATATGTGCAATGGCTTGGGTCGTGACACAATAAAATAATAACGAATCAAAGGTCAAAACGCAAATTGAACTTCTCTTAAGTTCAAGAACCCATACTTCAACCAAGCATCCAATTCAAGCCCAACAAATTCAGAATGAACCCAAACTTGACACACAAGTCCCAAATGACAAAACAAACCTATTTCAACTATCGGAACCAAAATTTGAATCCAATATCACCAAAGTCAACCCCTGGTCACATTTAGGAACTTTCCAAAGTTTCACATTCCAACTTTTGGAAAATAGTACCAAAACACCCTAGGAACCTCCAAATCCAAATCCGAACATACACTTAAATCTAAAGTCACCATACGAACCTATTGGAATCATCAAATCACTAATCTGAGGTTCTTTAAACAAAAGCCAAACTGGTCAACTGTTATAAATTAAGCTTTCAACAAAAGTAAGTGTACCAATTCACTCAAAAAACATTCTAGAACCAAAACAACCATCCCCGCAAGTCACGAAACAACAACCAAATATATAAAAAGCATCAAATGGGAAAATGGAGCTCAATAACAAAAAGCGACTGGCCGGATCGTTACATGAAACTTACCCTCGCTATACATGACCACTTGGATCCTACCGGTTCTCAAAAGTTGACGGACTCCGATTGACCTGAAATTTGATAGGCCCATCGAGAACAACCTTGTAGCAATACTCGCCATAATTAACGTTATCTTTTTGGCATTTTGGATAAAATTTATTATTATGTCTAATTTTTTCGTGTGTTTATACATATATGATGTCTAACCAAATTTTTTTCGTCTTTCTTTTGGTACAACTTATGCAAAAAAATAACTTTAACAAAATGGAATTATTCATCTTTTTTCTTTTCTTTTTATTTGAGAAAAATACCAAATTATTCAGATTCAAAGGGTAATATGCAGCAATACCTTTCATTTCTTGAAATGCTGAATCCCGACTTGTGGAAGCAAAAAACACAAGCGGGGGAAGTCTTGTACGCCAAAACTCTGTAATGGACACGCATACATAGAAGACTTGAGAATTGAATGTTCATACTGTTACCTACTTTACAAAGCAAACTCACAAAGTGATCAACAAGATCCTTTTCCCCTTTGTTCAACCTTAATCGATTTTGCCATCAGGGTTTTACAATACCATCCACGGAAATCGAATTTGAAGTCTTGAAATTTGCCCCCCGAAGGAAAAAATTGTGTCTTTATATTTTTCCGCAGGGAAAAAAGATTTGCATCTTGAAAGGTGCAAATTAATATCTGGGGTTATGGATGATGATGTGGTGCAGCGAGTATTTCAAGAAGGGGGCCGCGATTACTACCAACAGCAGCCTTCCACTTCCTCATCTTCCCCTTCCATTCTTCAATCCCTTCCTCTTCATGTGGTATACTTTTTCCTCCCTTTTCCTCTTTTCATTCATTTCCACGCTGATAAGCTAGGACCCTTGTCATCAAATGAGTAAAATGTGCACAAGGGTGTCCATGTATATAAAATTGTGGAAATTCTTTGCTAGTTTAGAGCTGTATATTTTTTAATTTGTCGATTCTTCCATTTTAATTCAGTATATTTTGGTATTCGAAAATCATGAATATAAAGGAGATTGTTTCCAATTGAATACCGCAGTTTGAAGTGGAGCCTTGGTATAAGTGGTAAAGTTGCTCCTACCTGACTAGGAGGTCACATGAGAAATGCAGGGTAAGGCTGCATATAATAGACCCTTGTGGTCCGGCCCTTCCTCAGACCCCGCGCATAGCGGGAGCTTAGTGCACCGGACTGCCATTATTGGATCCCGCAGTTTGGATTTTGTGGCATGTGTAGTCTCAATGACAAAGAAATGGTTATCTTTTTGCAACTTTGCAGTCCTTTGATCATGGCTATTACTTGTTGGTAAAATCTATTCAAGAACTTCGTTCTAAGAAAGAGGGTGTTGTAACTGTTGGCATTGGTGGCCCAAGTGGATCAGGTAAAACGAGGTAAGCTTCGTTTACGGTCTCTGTTTGCATGCCATTGAGACCGGTAGATTCAAGTGGAGCTTTTTCTATTCCTAATTAGCTACTTTGCTTGGCTTATGTGAATTCAATTGTTTCTGAAGCTTAGCAGAGAAAGTAGCATCTGTGATTGGTTGTATAGTTGTGTCGATGGAGAATTATCGCACTGGAGTGGAGGATGGAAATGATATGGATTTAATAGATTTTGATCTTCTTGTCAAGAATCTCGAGGTACGGTGTTTTCCATTTTCCATCTTTATCTATTAAGATGAATTTAACTGATGTAGGATTAAATGTATCAAAACTCTTTGCTCTGAGGTCCAAAAATAGTTTTGCTTTTTTTGTGGTTTAGGATGATAGGATTTTTGTTAAAGTCAGCTGTCTGTACATTTCAGTGCTAACAGCCTTCGAGTATGTTAGTCTCCTGAAGAAATTGTTCAATTGGCCTAATAATGTTAGAACAGTATAATCTCTTTAAATCTGTGATGTGGTCCTTTATCTGTTCACTTAAAGTTCGTTTTTGTTTGGGTAGGACCTGATAAATGGTCATGATACATTTGTCCCAGTGTTTGATTTCCAAGGACGAAGACGCATTGGTACTAAAGCAATAAAAAGCAGCTCATCAGGAGTGGTGAGAATGCTTACTATTTGTTTCGCATGGTCCTTTTTATATCTATGTTTTAATGATCATCGTTTCTATAGGTAATAGTTGATGGTGCTTATGCTTTGCATGCAAGACTACGGTCTTTGCTAGATATACGGGTTGCTGTGGTAAAATTTCTAATTTTCACACTTTAATCTGTTTAACCGTGGTGCAATTACTTCTATTTGACTCATACAAATATAGTATACTTTGTGCCTGTCACTTAGGTTGGTGGGGTTCACTTCAGTCTTCTTTCTAAAGTTCAGTACGATATAGGAGAATCTTGCCCGCTGGATTCCCTAATCGACAGTATTTTCCCTCTGTTCAGGAAGCATATTGAACCAGACCTTCATCATGCTCAGGTAAAATTTGAAGTCTCCCATGCTAATTTGTCTTCCAAAATCGTACTCTTGATTCCCTATATTTTTGCAGATCAGAATTAACAACAGTTTTGTGTCATCATTTAGAGAGCCAATCTACAAGCTCAAGTGCAAAAGTGAGGTGTGTAAGATTCAGTGGTAATTTCTAAATGTTACTCCATGGAATTTAATGGTATGAGTTTTCACTTTCTTGTGATAAATTGTCTAGTCCACACTACCTTAATATGTCATGTTGACATTTATAGTGCTCAATGATAGGCTTAGTAGCATGCATTTCCCTTCATATTCTTTGATTTTTATT